>SDVV010031661.1:0-11521 GCA_016164225.1 Gammarus roeselii
CTCCATGTATTTCGTGCCAGGCATTCCTGATTCTTACCTCAAATAAGAAGTTGGCTGTCGATCATTTATTATAATATTATAATTTACAATCTGTATGTGTACATGTATGATGGTATATTGTGAATTCCATTCAGTTCGATGAAGGCGAGCCAGCAGCACTCTAGAGATGAGTTGCGATGTATTCTTTTTTGATTTATCAAACTCGTGCACATGTTTTTTAAAAGATTTTCAATAACATATATTGTGAATCATGTTTTGGAACACGATGTAGCTACAAACCGGCCGCCGACAGATGAGCTGTCACGAATTCACTTTATCTCTCGTTTCGCTAGTTCAAATAGCGCATATAAAAACTAAGTTTGATGTATTATACCTAAGTATTGAAAACCCATTGCTAGACTATGGAATTAAAATGATTTAATAATAATAATAATAATAATCTTCGTCATCGTACAATAATGTAGACTACTCATTACAATATGTTAGCACATTCTCATGTCCAAACACCATGTTATCGGGACTAACCACATGCATGCGTGATTTCCCACCACATGTACTTATTCCAACACCCAGGTATTCAGTTATTCATCCACCCCAATTACTTCTTATTCTTCAACCTCGCGTGTCACCGGTTTCCCCAACGCTATGCAGTCTGAATTATTATGTCAAGATACATTTTCTGTGCGTGCACAGATATTACTTTTGTAAATAATATTTCGCTCCATTTCATCCGAACCGGCGGCCCCTAGAGATAAGCTGTGACTAATTCAAATTGAACTTCCGAGGAATGATACGATTTTATTCATTATTCGCTTTCATGTTCCACCGGAGTCCCAACGCGAAGTTAATGCAGACTCCCCCGTAGGGCGGTCAGGAATGATATGAAGTTCCTAGCTTTGACAGAGGCAAACTTGATGAGAACTCAATTCATTGAATAATTACTATTTACTGTACCATTTTAAAAGATACAATCATAGTCACATTAGCCAATATTGTGCTTCATCTTCTTCAACAGAATTATATCAATTCGATTACTGTACTTTAATAACGAATTAATCCGATCATCAATCATTCAATTAATCATTTCTTTGCAGTCGTGAAGTATATATTTTCAGTGCTATGTATATATTTCATGCCTAACTTATGTTGTCTTTTCCCCCTACTTTATCATTCATATGTATCACACCCATCTTTACAATACGTTTACGCATTCAGTCATTAAATGTGTATCCAGCGTCATGTATTCATTTCATGTATAAATTGATGATAAAACTAATCATCTGTTTCCTGAAATCAGAACCGGCGGCGAATTAGAATTTAATTTTAGTTTACGGTAATTCAAGTAGTGTTCATGGCAATTAAGTTCTACGTGCAATATCAAAAAATTTAAAACTCATTGCCAGACGATACAAATAAATATTTCAATAAAAATCTCAATAATAAAAATAGTCTTTTACTCAAAAGCCAGGCACGTGTACTTCGTGGTCCAGCCGAGCGCGACCGCCAGCAAACTTAATAACGTTGCGCGCTGATCACAGGGAGAGAGCGAGGAGTGGGGGGGTGCGGTGGCCCGCCTGGGAACAGATTAGGCCATGTAACGTCCCGTGACCGCAGCGCCCGACCGAGTCTGATGAGAGACGTGAAGCAGGAGGAAGAGGCGTGTGCTAGGAGGGGTGAAGCAGGGGGCAGAAGGCTTAAAGTAGTAGTTGCTTCAGTTTTCCACGGGAATCCCAATGCGAAGTTAATGCAGACACTCCCGGAGGGTAATTGAATGGCAGAGTAGGTGCAGCGTAGATCAAGAGTAGGTTTGACGTAGACAGTAGGTTTAACACAGGTACTAAGTAGGTCTAACGCAGGTATAAAGTTATATGAAGTAAATTGGACATGGGTACAAGGTAAATTTAACGTAACTACAGAGAAAATTTGACGGATACTAATAAAATTTAGAGTATGTAAAGAGTAAATCTAACGCGGGTACAGAGTAGGCCTAGCGCAAGTGCAAAGTATGCTGGAGATCCAACGTGTAGTTACAGAGTGCTCCTCCTCGGGGCACGACGATTCGTTGATTCTGCACAGCTTCGTGCACGAAGTTAAAGTAAAAATTCTCGAATAATACGCAGGAATACAAAGGCGTTCTTGATCAGAGATGATTCAGACCTCGCTACCCCTACACCGCCTCGTACAAGCCCGTGAGTTTTCCGAAAGCTATCAGTTTTTTTTCGGTGTTCCGTTTCGGTGAGCAGACTTAGCTGGTTTTCGGGAGGCTCAAGAAGGCTCGTCGAGCAGCTGCGAGTGCACCACAATCTACAAGTATTTCACGCCGATTGCCACTTGATAGCAACAGGGGCATGTTGGTGCGTCCGGTTCCATATCTACGTCCATAAGTGGTTGAGAGTTATCCACGTGTTTCCCGTGCATAGACAATTAATGAACACTTTGTCTCTCCCATTAAAAAATTTGGTGTCTCACTCTCCCACGGATGGTTTAACTGCCAACATCTTTTGTACACTGTTGCCAAGAGTAATTCTATAGTGATGTTATACAAGAGTTGATGACTGGGAACCAGCCTCTGTACTGTATCGAGATGAATTATGCTGCTGGGTTGCCACCCGTTTAGCGAAGGAATCTGCACGTCTTTCCTCTTATTCCCGCGTGTCCAGGGATCCAGCAGAACTTGACCGCCTGGCCCGCCTCGGACATCGTGAATAGGTAGCGTTGCATTTTTCTAAGGGCAGGGTGATCTATGTGCAGAGTTTCGGCTGAGTGAGAACAGACTGTCTGAAAATATATCACTTTTGGGGTGGCGGTCGCTTCTTGTAATCGAGATTGCCAGTTCGAGTGCGTGTAGCTCTGCAGAGAATACAGAGGCTTCTTGGGGTAGGGTGGCCGAACGAGAGGTCCCTTCGCCTAAGGCGGCGGCTCCCACTCCTTCCGGCGTTTTCGACCAGTCAGGGTATATATGGCGGTGCTCTGAGTATTGTTCATAGCGAAGTCGTGAGAATTCTCTGCGGTACGTGTTGGTTGGGGTTGTTGCTTTGGGGTTCGTTTGTAAATTTAGGTTGACCAGTGGTGGGCTGAACATCCACGCTGGTGTATCGATTAGAAAAATTCGATAGGAGAAAGATTGCTCTATTGCTTCGCGTCTGATGTTCAGCGAGGTCAGTTAGTTATCCACGTGTAGAGAAATTGGTGGACATATGTTCTTATCCGCAATGTTCATCAAGAACGTTGGTGATGTCACCGAGTGCTGGGCTATTTATGTAGCTCCTTCTGTTATAGTTTTGTAGCGAGTCTCTACGGAGCGGAAGAGGAAGCTAGTTCGCAAGCAGTTCAGAGATTCGATGGATGTGGAACGGAACGGGTTGGAATTGTTCACGGGAGTGTCTGCCTTCCATGGAAGGTGGTCTATTGCGGTTGCTGCGCTCGCGGCTGCGAGTGCTCTTGTGAATATGAGGGTGTAAGCTTTTCGAGTATGCTTTGTGAGCGAGTGCGCTCTTCTTCTGTGGTAGCCTTTTCTATCTGTGTGGGTGGTTGTGTGGAGTGCGTGGTATTTGGGCATGGTAAAAGGACTAGTTGTGCCGAGATCTCGCGTATGAGCTAAGAGAGACTTTAGCCGTCAGCGAAGCCGTGATCGTTCTCGCTGATTGTGTGTTCGCATGTCAGGTTTGTTAAATGGGGCCCACCTTATCCCTCGCAATGGTTTTCCACACATGGAGTCTCACGAGACAGGTGGTTCTGGGTTTTGGTCCTGGCGGGCCGTTATTTGGGCGTTTATTCGGATCTTTTTGCTCAGCGGCGCCTGGATATCCCAGGTTTCCTCATCTCTTTGCCTCTTCGTTCTTCTAGTAGCGAGCCTAACTGTGTGGTCGATTGTGGGGGATGCATCCATCTCTTAGTCTTCCTGATCTTTGCATGCCAGGTAGGAGTGTTAGGGTCTTGTTACGATGTTGTTCTGATGACGTATGGATGTCGTCCGGAGAGTTCGATAGGCTTGGACTGCTTTGACATTATTGAGGCAGTTTGGGTTTTCATCTTTCCAGATTTGGATAGCTTGTTTCAGTGTACCTCTGCGTTCGTTTTGAGTGATAGTTATTTCTTTTTGATTCATGTGTACTGAAAGTCGCGGTCACCTCAGTCATGGAAGCATGAGCAGTGGTGGCAGTCTTTTCTGTCGTGATCGCCAGCACATTTCTTGCAACGTTGGGGTGTGTGGCTGGCAGTTTAGGATGACGTGACAGTATTCTAGGATTTTATTTCAGATTGGGGGCCATGTTGCTACCGTGTAGGTTTGGAGTCTTCCTTGTTCACCCGGGATTACTATGAATTCCGGTGCGTCGTGTTCCGGGAAGGTAATTTGGTATGCAGTAGAACTTGCGTTATGTGATCTTATCAGTGCTGCTTGACGGACCTCGGCAACTCAGTTGTCTTCAGCCAGACCTTCAGCGAAAGCACAGAGGTCTGTTGTAGCCGTGAAGGCCAGCTGTATTCCAACTAACTTAGAGTTTGTTCTAGTGGGTAATCTATAGTAGTTACTTTGCTCACGTTTAGTGACGTAGGCCAGATATTTCTTTCCCAGTCTTTTTTTCTTTCGGTTTTCCTCTCAGTTGTTCGGAGAGTGACATTATAAATGGATTCGTTGAGAAGGCAACTTTGTTTGCAACACTTTCGTTGAACGTTATGAGGAAGTGGGTGGAAAATGGTGACAATCATCTCTCCCGGGTAGGAGGGTCATTTTGGGGAAAGCGCAGAGAGACTACAGCCTCTCATCGCCCTACCCCGTGATCTATCTGGTATTGGAGGATCGCCTTCTTATCCGGTGGGGTGTCCGTCTACTTCGCAAAAACCAGTGTTGTTCCTCGTACTGACATGCCTGGGGATCTTCCAGTTTGTCGTGGTTGTTCTGGGATCAGTATGAGCATCTTTGTATACCATTACCGTTTTCTATTGTGTGTCCGTATTAATCATTTATCGCAACGCATCGGACGTCTCATATGATGTAACCTTTGATTTGGCGGCGCAGATAGGAATGTCTAAATATCTAGGCGGAGTAGGGCAGTTGAATTCTAGTATTAGGGCTGTGTATGTCTCTCTCTCTCTCTCTCTCTCTCCTTTGCGTGATCTTCGGCGAGACCATTGCTTCGCCAACGCAGTCCACGTATTCAAAGAGTCTAGTGATTTACTCCTCGATTTCCTCCTTCGGGATATCTTCAACGAAGATCAAACCTGAACTTCTGAGAAACTCTTGTGTGGCTCTATTTTGCATGGCTCTCCACAGAGTTAGTTTTTGGAGAGGACTGAGTCGCTTTCAAGTTCTGTGTCTTCTCTGATTGCGAAGCATTCGTCGCCGCTGGTGGCTACGCTCAAGACTGGGCGGCCCGGTAAGGATCCTAGCTCTTTTCGCCGAGTGTATGGACAAATATCCGGTCTGTCGTTGGCGTCGAACTTGATTTTCGGGTGTTCTGGGAAGGTAGGACTATTGTTGAACAAGTTGTGTTCATTGAATGGCGTGTATTGCCTCCTCCTTGCAGTCCTTGGAGCTCAGTTGGGATTTGGGCGAGGTGACGAGTTGTCGAAGTTATCAGACGTAGAGGTGGAGGTACTTCTGCAAGTTGCGGGTTCTTTAGTTGCTTTGTTTTTTACTAGTTCGTGGATATGGAGGAAAATGGTCTTGACATGACCCTCGAGTCCTATTAGACTGTCGTCAATAAAGTTAGGTTCTGCGGCGAAAACTTCTGCCACCTGTCTATGGACGAGAGGCCGGTTGCTTGGCTCGGCAGATTAAGCATTTCCTAGACGTTCTTGGTCAACTCGTCGATACGGCCGTCCCTCCGGTTGTCTTCCGTCGAGGTGGCGCTGGTCATTTTGGCGAGTTTGACGTTCCTCACCAATGGAATCTTGGTTGTCATCGCTCTGGAGGGGATGCTGGTCCCTTTCTACTCTCCATCGGTCACCTGGTTTGCGCCAGGGGCCAGGGAGCTTGCTTTGGAGGCCACTTACCAGCTTACAGATGTTAAGCTACGTTAAATTCAAAGTATCACGAACCATGCAAGCAACCTTGCAGTTCAAGGTCCCAGCATCAACTTTGGACCAACCTGTACTTTCTAGAGGGTTCTCAATAAACGTGGTGAAGGATGCAGGGAAAATTCCAATTCGCGAGTAATGTTAAGACAACCTCAAGTCAGGCATTCTCTACACCCGAAGTCAAGAAGAATGTCGGTCGAAGCAGTGAATAGTCATGATGGATTCAATATCAGCGACTACTTAGCTTATTTCTATTGAAACCATTGGTCTCGTGTAACTTTTATCCGTCTTAACATATTTAAAATTGGAGAATAGAGTAAGTCCTTCAACGATGTCCATCGATTGGTCCTTATTCCTCTACCTCAGTTACAAGTTGATAAATTCATCTAAGTAGCAAATGTTCTATGAACGGCTCACAGTAAGACTTTGTACGCAACATTAGTTTATTCAGATATTATTGTAATTCTGTCAACATGTCATTATACCTTGAAGCTTCAAACCCTGAAATAATCCTCATATTTCTCATAAATTTTTACCCTGTAGCGAAAGAAGATCCTTGTTGACCGCAACTCCTAAACGAATTTGCTTTCGCCAGTCTTGCACTATTAAGTTCGACAAAATTGAAATTAATATAAAATCTAGTCCAACAGGATTGTGTTTCACACCCAATTATCTTTAGGGAATAAGCTAGTGGAACCAGGCTTTAGAATATGGCTCTGCGTCAGAGCGCAAAAACCTCTGGGAGGAGATTTTACATTCATGGCATTTTGCACGCATATCAGTTTCCGCATCTTCAAGGCATTCGGTAACTGCACCGGAGTCGCGCACCTATCGCACATTTCTAGAAGACGTCAACGAAATGCAGTTCTAAAGCAATGGAGCTTGTGCAGAGGTAATAACGCTAAGAAACGACACGCGCAGTTCATAGCACACACGAATAAGTTTAGTCTAGGCTCTAGATGTACTCACCACCTCCTCCAGCGGCTGACCGGTCAAACAATAACTCACCTGCAAAGATAATCGGGATATTAACAGGGAAATGTCAACATAATATTTATGCAGATGTGGATTTTGAGTTCAGGCAGAGCTACAAGACGCCTCAACAACATCAATGCCTCGCTAATCGAGGTCATAGACTGAATTTATGCGACTCTTCCAACCCTTTGCGTGAGCTCACCTTTGAACTTGTCTGAGTTGCGAAATACTTGATCAAAGCCCTGCAAGAGTTTGTCCATCATTTTCACGTTCTCGAGGTACAGCTGGACGTAAGGGGGAGAGTCCTCGACTACCTCCAGCACTTTAGAAAGGCTCTCTTCTAGCAGCTGCACCACCTCCTCCAACCGATCCTTCGACATGGGCGGCTCATCTAGTACTAGCAGTTCACACGTAGATTCAGTTTCTAGTTCCTTATCGTGGTAGTTTACACCGGCCTCGTCATCACTGTCCGAGAAAGCAGCAGCCTCTTCTCCAGCAGGGGCAGCTGCAGCGCTTGTAGAAGCGACAGCGGCCCTCGTCATGAACGACAGGGAGGACCAAGTTGAAGTCATGGCAGTGGATAGAATGCCCTCTTCGGTTTCATTCGATTTAGGTGTTGCCTTTGCCTCAACTTTAGCACGTTCTAGCTGTCTTACAATGAGACTTGTGCGGTGCATCAGTGCAGACAGCACTTCTTCCAGTAGTTGCGGCCAAAGCTGAACCTGGCAACTGGAGATTTAAGGAAGTTAAAGCAAATTGACGAATCATAAGACTTCGAATCTTCAACCTAACCAGCAATCTAGCAATTCAGGAATATATGTGCACTATAGAGCAGAACAGCCGCTAGACAAATTCATTCAAAGAAGTTTCCCTTTAACTGAGTAGATCCCCGCAAGTAACGAGTCTAACAGGAAAAGTCACTTTGCAACAATAACAAAACTAGACTACCATAAACTGCAAGATTTAGTCCATTAACCAAATCATGTTATGTGCAGTCACCTTAAGTTGCTCTCACTGTCTAGTTTTTCCTAGAAATTCGGCGGACGTTTCAGAGGGCCACAGACATAGCGCGAATGCGGTAAAGGTTACATATGATCTTCGTAACACTGCGAATTTGCGAATTTCCTGTAACTCGTGCACACATCAAACTATGTTTAAAATACAGAGCCGTTAAAATTAGGAATTCGATTGTCACTGGTGGAAGTTAAGCTACCTTCAAACTGTGACTAAAATTAGCCCAGTTTGAACTTAAACGTGGAGAAATAATTGTTTCAATTTACCTCTGCTATGAAATATACCACGTGTACTATATGAATCTAAAGTTTCCCTTTTAAAAATACATTGATTCAATGTCTCCCCGTTTCGCGTTCAAATTTTCAATATCTGGTACATTGAAGAAATAAAATGCGTTCATTTATTTTCCCCATTTCATTAGACTCATTGACAGTTCATTTCGTGAGCATATGTAACTTGTCAATGCTAACAATGCCCCTAGTTACAAAATTGGCGTAGTGTGCCAAACAATGAGAGTAATGTGCTCAAGTTTGTGCAATGTCCGTTGAAACTGTAAATGGTCAAGATAGAACATTGCCGGCGAAAATTCTCACTCCGCTTATTTTTCTGAAACATTAGAAGTTCAAACGTATTAAATGTGAAGAGACCGTCCTTCAATGATATTCATCGGTTGGTAGGATGTTGAGAAAGTTCCTTCCAACCTCAGTTGTAAGTTAACAATCAATTCATCTAAATAGCAAAGGTTTCTTCAGAAAGGCTCACGCTGACGAAAACTGTACGTATCATGCGTGTATGCAGACATTTCTGTAATTTGCTCAACATATCATAACTCCCTCTCGAAATCCTTCAAGGTTATCTGCAAGTAGTGCTCACACGCTTCATCAACTCTTAAATATCAACAAATTCCATAATAATTAGAGAACCCGCTTCCAAGATTAAAGATCCTAAATTAATCACGGCTGCATTCGTGCATTTATCGGAAAGTTTGTGCTCTTGCCCAAAACAGTCGCCATCTGCAATGTGTCCACCCGTAGGACACCACAACGAGTAGACAAGTATATGAGCACAATTCAAACCACGTGCTACCACTGAAGTTATTGGTTAGCAGATTTCCTTTGTGCAACGGCAATATTGCTAGTTCTTTTAGAGCAAAAACTACAGGCTAAAGGTAGATCACTCTTGTACCAACTCTAGTTTCTACTAGAAATATTCCAGAAGTAACTACTTTCCTTCAAAGTGGTGGCAGACTTTGCACAGATAACCACTTTCCCAGTCTTAGCGACGAAGAAAATGTATCCAGAGCGAATAGCTACTAACTTTGAGAGCTCGAGCGCAGAGAAGTAGGCGGCGATGGTGCCGGCCTGGTCACGAATACGGGTCTGCGGGTCACCACTAGTGGCCCACAACCGACCGCCCTGGAGGAGGAAAGTTACAATTTGGGTTTGATCAAGTCCCTCGATTATTAAGAATAAACAACATGACAAGAAATGCGAAATTAGAGCTATGGGAGAAAGCAGCTACCGAAATATATAGGTACTACAAAAACCAACAGTCGCCAGTAGTAGTAGCTTCCATTTTCCACCGGAGTCCCTACGAGAAGTTAATGCAGACTCCCCCGTAGGGCATTTGAAGAGTGACCAAGTAGGTGCAGTGCAGATACAGAACGTTTGCCGCAGAAACCAAGTAGGTTCAATGCAGAAACCAAGTAGGTTCAACCAAGAAAAAAAGTAGGTTTAACCTAGAAACAAAGTAGGTTTAACGTAGCCAAGTAGGTTTAACCTAGATACCGAGTAAGTTTGACGTGGTAGGTACAGTAGCCGCTTCCGCACTCCACCGGAAGTAGTGCATACAGCACCCAAACCGCCCTGAGCGATTCTGACGATGTAATGGTTAGGATGTATCTAATAACTTTGGGTGTCCGACTTATCCGCTGTTCAACTTCGACATGGTAATCATCTATCACTTTAGGAGTCCAGTTGATTACATTAGGGTCAACTCAATCACTTTTGGGGACCTCAGTCAGAAATAGCTGAAGAGGCTTACGTCTGTCTTACGGTCGGAACAGGAGACTTTTTCGGATGGATGAACAGCTTTCGGATTATTAGTATGTCAATTGGTTATATATATATATATCTAAATGTATACATATAACTTTTACATAAACATACCTGTATTTGCATTCCAATGCTTGGCATACTGTATTCCAATTTCGTTGCACGACATGTTGCATATGCATTTTCAATGCTAGTCCTCTGAATGTTCAGAGGACTCAACAACACATTTCTGAAAATCTTTATTGATAAATAATCTAACCAATACATAATTATTACATGCAGTATTTCAGATCAAAATTCCACACAGTTTCTGCTGGCACGAATGTTGATTTCCGGACACGTTCATGATCTAGTTTACAACCTTGGTATCATTTCTACGTCGTTTGCTATCGATCAATTTACACGTGGCCTAGATTCAATCAGCTCATATTTTCTGCGACTATTATCAGTCCTCGTGCGCTCTGTTCTAGTTACTTTAGCAGTAACTAGTTTAGTTTTCTGTTAGGCATCTGATTCAGAACACTTTACAAAATAAACAGGCGACTGAAACATTCCTTCGAAGAGAGAAAGAACCGGTTATGGATTGTTTTCAAAATACAAATTAGTTGCTCAGTGTGAATAGGATTATATTTATCAAGACATTTCGTTATAATTCTCTTTGGAAAAGTGGGCGAGATTGAACTTCTATGTTAAATTCATGTTTACATCAGTATCATCACCCAAGGGTATAGTGGACTTATTCACGTTAGTAGCTAGATTGGTTACACGCTTCTTTCCTTTCTCGTACATCATGGTTTTCCATGTATGTTATGGGTATGGTTGAGAACTTATCTTCTTTCTTCATTATAACCAGAGAGTTTTAGTACGCGTCTCAGTTCAGTATTTCCTCTAGAATTTTCAATGCAATCCGTTCCATACAATATCCGATTTGAGCTTCAATTCCACCAGAGATACAATATCGAAATATTAGGATATATTAAGTTTGTATCTGCAATGTAGAAAAGTATCGGGTATAATTTGGTTACTTGAATATTTTCAGTGTTCTACATATCTTTTTACACAATAGTACAATGTTAGACGTGGATAAGTCAGATATAAGATTCCATTCGTTACAAACTTTATCATGTTGTTCGCTTATTGTAGGTTTATTGTAGGACAGATCTTCAAAGTTTAGGAAGAGGTCGAGTCCCCTAGGCCAAAGCTCGTTTTGCATACGTTCATTTGTCCAAGTAGACCGATTAACTATGATGAATACCCTAGAGTTTTATAATTATTAATAATTAGAGCAGAGTAGAGAATTACGTAGTTATTCTAGTCTTTTAGTATGATTTTTACCAAGATAATCATAGGAATGTATGTGCTAGAGGTGTAAATCCGTACTGCATCCATGTGGTATTTCGTCATTGAACCCTAGCAAGTGTGTAATTCAACGTTTTAGAAGATTTACTGGACGGATG
>SDVV010031662.1:0-11521 GCA_016164225.1 Gammarus roeselii
TTAGACATGGTTTATATCCTAGATCTTGTTGATTGCGTACCTTACATCACAGATCTGTAGTAAAAATGTTAGATTGGATTTATTCAATGTTCGGTATAATAGACGAAAATGGAAGGACTAACACCTCCAACATTACAACGAAAAATCTTACTCTAACAGTAAACCCATTTATAAAACTTGCTAACACTTCAACACCCGTAACCATCACTGACATATGCGGGAAGCTTACATAAACGTTTTAAACTCTACAGTCTACCAACGAGCGATCACCTATTATTACTTGGAACTGGTCGATAATACTGGACTGTAACAAGCAAAGTGAAAAAAATATATATATGTAGGTGCTCAAACTGGTGAAGATTGGTAAAAGCTACGGAGTCAAGTGGCTGGATTTGATATGAATAAAGCTTAAATTAATGAAGAAAGACAAAACATATGTATGTAAATGGGGGAAAAAATATACTCCTTGGTTAGATTAGGTTAGGATAGGTTAGGAAGGGTTAGGCTTACGGCTCCTCTACTTTACTAACCTATAGTGAAAAATGTTAGAGTGGATCTGGTGAAAGCTCGAATAAGTCAGATATTCTAAAATTGGAACCATATCTCATAACGAAGCCTGAATTTATCAAAAAACAATCTAATCGTACAACTGCAAACGGATCACAAATATTTATAGAAGTAAGACATGCGGGGCTAAGCATCTAGTAAAGCCATGCGAGCTAATAACATAATTGAGATGTGCATTAAATTATTGAAGAATTTAAACACTGGTAGTTTATTTCTCCAAGACGACATGGAACCGGACCCAAATCCAATGTCGAGGGGGGAAACATACCAAAATTTGTAGCATTTCATCAGACTATGCGTATTTGAAACTCAACATCTCATGAAATTCGGCGTATTTATATCGATAACAGATATACTTCTATGATATCCAATCAAAATATACAACAACAACTATAAAATAGCTAAATAAGATTCTCTACTCTACTCAAAGCATCAATGATTAACTATTATACATGGTGTATCCTATCACACCCAGATAATAAAACCTACTCCAATATCCCCACGTGTTCTGGTTCATGAATAAGATCGTATACTAAAAACATAAAAGCCATACCAAAAATATCTGACATATAACACTGAGGTAATGAAAAAATGCCTTTTTATACTATGATACCTGTTCAAATCCATAACAAATTCCTAGACCTAACTTGTGCTACGCCCCTAGCAGGACAAAATCCAAGCCCACTGAGTCATAACAACGAACTCAAAAATTCTTTACTAGGTCACTTCTCTGCAATCTACCACTGATATATAACAAATTTAGAGGTAACACCCAGTCACGGTACAATACTTCAGACATACCTTGCATCTGTTTAACCCATCGTCTTTGAACAACGTCGAGCAAAGTCACATCCTGGACATAACCATGAATCTATACACAGGTACAGTGGTCAAGAATGGGGCTGACATGAGTCTCAAAGAGTGTGGCCATAAAAAGCTAGGCTTCTGTTCACTGATGACTTAAGTGAACCACTTCAATGATGAGCAGCTTGTCGGATAACCTCTCTAACAAACCCATGGAACTTAAGATCGACGTCTACAAGAACGTACATAATTCACGTTGAACAGGGATGAATACAAAATGACCACCCAAGAGTGTAAACCACCTCTAGACCAGGACCCCTCCAGCCAGGAAATCGTCTTCTAAGACGTTACACAATACACTTGCTAGGGATCAATGACGAAATTACACAAAGATGCAGTACGGACTTACACCTCTTAAACATACATTCCTATGATTATCGTGGAAATAATCATACAACAAAAACAATAACGATAAAATAGCCAAATAAGATTCTCTAGTCTGCTCTAATTCACATCAAAAATGTAATACATTATGGTATACAATATTGTAAATTAGAAATAAACGTAAACGCACAGAGCTTTTGCCTATGAAAATATCTAACTCCTCCTAAACATTGAAGAATAGTCCTTCAATAAACATACAATACTCTAACAGCAATTCCGAGTATGTAACAAATCGAATATTCTATATCTATAATATCCACGTCAAATATTGTGCCATGATGTAAGAATATAAAAAAAAAAAAGCATGTAACTATATCATACCTGAAATAATGTTCTCCATTGCAGATACAAACATAATGTTTCTTAATATTCATAAAATTGTATAATAATATCCAATACTCTGCATCGAAGATGGAAACTGCACAGAGAACATACAAAACTGAAAAATCCATACTAAAACTCTCGAGTTATAACAAAGCAAGAAGATCAATTCTCTACCATACCCAAAACATACATTAAAAACCGTGATGAACGAGAAAAAACTAGCATGTAACCAAACAAACAACTAATGTGAATAAGATACCGAGACATGCTGGCAACATACGCTGAAACCTATAGTAAATGGTGTGGAATACATCTACATGAACACGCTATAGTACATACAAAATCTGATGAAATTAACCTCCACTTGGTCCAAAACAGGGTTATATTAACATCTCTTTAACTAAAGTGACCACGGCTTAATCGTAACAGACTGCCATATATACATCTAAACAACCACAATGATGCAACAACCTACCAATTATGCCTGAAATAATGTGGAAGAAGTAAACCTAAAATATGCTGAAATCCTATAACTGTATGAGATAACTATTCAAAATATAAATAAAAAACTACAAGTTCAAAATAAATCAACCGATCATTACTAAGTATACATAACACAATATAATGGGTTGATAGATTCTCGAACGAAGCTGCTGCAACAACCCAAATACAATTATCAACTCGCCAACTACCAGACTAATAAACCATACTATTCTTATAGATATTATATACAAATGAAATAAATGGATGGAAAACACACAACATTACCTAAGTTCAATATCAAGCTGGTACCAAGCATCCCACCGCTAAAAGGAGTCAATTATACTCCCGAGTTATTTTTCTTTGAAGGAATGTATCAGTCACCTATTTATTTTACAGATTTCTCTATGTCCGATAGCAAAAGAAAACGATAGAAGGTTTTACTGCTGGAGAAACGAAACAGGGCGAAGGGTACTGATACAAACAATCGCAGAAAATAATAATAAACTAATTGAATCTATGCCACGTGTGAATTGATCAACAGCGAACGATGTAGAAATGATACCAAGGTTGAAAAAAAAATCATCATGAACATGTCCGGAAAGTGTGGGCTTTTTAAACTATAATACTGCGCATAAATTATTATGTTACTGTCAGATTTAATATCAATACAAATAACCTCATAAATGTATATATATGCCAATATCCTAATTATTCAGCGTACAAGCATTGAAAGTGCATACATGCAACATGACATTCAACGAAGTTGCAATACAGTATGCCCAGCATTGAAATGCGAACGCCAATAGTGGTGTGTAAACGTTCTGTCTATATAACCTATTAACATACAAAAACCTAATAATATTAACATACCTTATGAATAATTCGAAAGCTGTCCATCTGTCCGGTTGCTAAAAACCACTTCCTTCGCGCTGCCTGCCTTCCGCTACCTCCCGCCCGCTGACTCTTGATTGCATGCATTGCACCGGTGAAATGTGATGTGCAAATTCCCGTAGATTGGACTAAATCCGTCATTAGATTACACATATGGTACTGTTGCTGCCGGCATATGCCGGTAAAATGAAGGCGTATACAGGGTTGATACCGGCATGTGTCGGCATTATGTAGGCGTATACAGGGGTCGATGCCGGCAAAATGTAGACCCATACGCACATGTATATGTATATACAGGTTTGGTTAACCTCCGATTTGTTTTTCATCCATTAGAACAAAGTCCCTTGCTTGTGTTACAAGATATTCAATGTGGATCAGCTTCATGTCACGTAAGGTCGAAAGAACTAATCATCCTAATCAAACCTAACCTATTCTAACCAAGAAATGTTTATTATCGTTCGAGATTTCATGCTTACGTATAATTTTTTTCAGTTATTCGGATTTATGCATAACAAATATCTCAAATTGACTCTACATTTTGATCTATCATTTGCAGTTGTGATACACACTTCCAATTTTATTCTAGCAAATTTAATCCATTTTCATATGTAAATTACATCGTTTGTTTGATTGCTGAAGCTATTTACACATGATTCTTGATTTTTTTTACACAAATTCACATCACTTTCACTTATGTTATTCACACTCATCAAAAACCTAACCTAACCTAACCTTATGTATGGTATTCAGTCATTAATGTAAACACGTGGAGCGCTCCACAAGACTCTAAATACCACTTTAACATTTTTGTTATTAATTCGTTGTCACTCTCGACCCATATAAGTTAGCAGAGAGGCCCCATTTTCAAAAACTTAGATGGATGAATGTTACAAGTAATTCATGTTCGTTTCCAGCTTCATACAATCGGATACATTGTCTCGCACTAGGTTAACCTAATTTACTTCAATAGCTCCTGTCACTACATCCTTTGACGACTTGCACCTCTGATTTGCCTTTCCTTTCCTATAATTTTCATATTCTTGACTAAAACTTCGTTTCAGATGTCGCCACACATAACTGCCGGTTTTTGTTTATTAAATTTCGTTTCTTTTTTGAACAGATTACAGACCCCGTTATTCCATCACTTTCGAACAAACGGTTTCTCAAGCTATACCCCGTTCTTCCACAACAGATCCACAAACTTGTCTGAACAAGATCTGATCGAACTCTGATTTATATCCAACCAATCTGCATCACATCTAGATTATTCACCTCCAAGATAGGCTTATGACAATGTTTAAATTTGTGATGAGCGACATTTTGAGCTTTGTTTTATAATTTGAAACATGTTCCTCTACTGATTTCGACAATTCAATGGTACCTCCGACTAACTGGCTTGATGTATTTTATTGCAGTTCATTGCTTAACCTTTGAGTTTAGGATAATATAAACATTTAATAAAGGATTTCCATGGCTTATTATTGTTTTTATTGACATCATTTACAGACCTTGCTGGCATCATGCCATCTACCTGTTTTTTTATTTGAAACCGCATGGTTCGTACATTTAACCATATCCATCATCACTATATATCAGTTTTCTCTCAAAATTCTTCATGTACTCCATCATATTTTTGATGCGAATACCGAAAGACGGCACATTCCAGTGAGTTCACAAATGTATTGCTTCTTCTCCTTCAAGCTTAAGTATTCAAAACTTCTTCAATTTAAAGTCATACTGATCGTCATCATTGAGAAGTTGTAGCATACGATCCAAATTTTCTTTTGTTCTGAGGTACAATTTGTTTTTCACAACCTTAGATTTTTTAGAGTCATAATGATGATTTTCCACTTTGATCATATCAATTTTGGAATTTGCTTTCATTTTCCCCTTGAATTTTGTTACATACGACGGTATCGCGTCGACATTAGTTACCCAAAGCCGACTTCCTTTTTCCTTCATCCATTTATGAATGATGTCTTCCGCTCTTTTGATTCTTGTTTTCCCCACTCTGAGATAACTGGTATTTTCAACACTAGTCAATATTTGTTCAATCCGACTCAAATCATCTTCGGAGATTTCTTCTTCCAAGACACGCAAACTAATTTTTGCCACGTAAACATTTATCATTGTTTATTTGAAGATAAGCCGTCCTGCTCCACTTACACTCAACGTGACACATTATTTTCCATCTCGGTATGTAGCTATCTAATATAAGTTGATTACATGTTGTTTTTCGCAAAACACTAGCCTAACTTTGCTCGCCTAGGTCATCAACTGTGTATGTATGTATGAGTATAGAACTGTGTGAGTATGAGCATGTGTATGTTCAAGCGTAAGTACATGTTACAAGGGTTAAAAAAATGAATAACAAAAATTTGAAATTCAATATTTCAATAAAATTTCAAATTTTCGAGAGATAACACCTTACTCAAGTAGCCAAGTTATCACTTCAACAGACCGTCTTGGCTCTGTTACCCTTCGGAAATTTGAACTTTTGTTTTGTTTTTGTTTTTAACTCGTGTACACGTACATACGCTTGAACATACACATGAACGCACGTTCACGCCTCCATACACGTACATACACAGATGATGACCAAGGTGAGCGATGATAGGCCTAATGTTTTGCAAAAAAAGCCTGCAAACGCATTATAAAAGCTAGCTGCAGGCCGAGATAGGAGTCAGTGTTACGTTGAGTGCAAGTGAAGCAGGACAGCTCATCCTTTAATCGACAAGAATGAATGTTCACGTGTCAAAAATTAGTTTACGTGTCCTGGAAGAAGAAAACTCCGAAGATGATATGAGTCGAATCGAACAAATATTGTCATATGTTTAAGATACCAGTTATCTCAGAATGGGTAAACAAGGATTAAAAGAGTGGGAGATATCATTCATACATGGATGAAGGAAAAAGAAAGTCGGCTTTGGGCAACTAAAGTTCAAGGGAAATGCGAGCGCAAATCTCGAAATTTATATGATACAAGCGGAAAACAATTATCATGCCTGTAAAAATGCTGAGGTAATGGGAAACAAATTGTACCTAAGAACAGAAGAAAATCTGGATCATATGCAACAATTTTTCAATAATGAAGATCAGAATGACTTTGAATTGGAGAAGTTTCAAATAATTAGGGTTCGAGAAGAAGAAGCAATGCATTTGTGGACTCATGGGAATGAAACAGCCTTCGGTATTCGCATCAAAGGTGTTATGGAGTATATGAAGGATTTTGTGAGGAAACTGAAATATAGTGATGATGGGTATGGATGAATGTATGAACCATGCTGTTTCAAATCAAAAACCGAGGTAGATGGCATTGATGATGCCAGCAAGGTCTGTAAATAATGCCAATAAAAATAATAATACACCATGGAAATCCTTTATTAAATGTTTATATTATACTAAACTCAACGGTTAAGCAATGAATGGCAATAAAATACATCAAGTCAGATTGTCAGAGGAGCTATCGAGTTGTCAAAATCAGTAGAAGAATGGGTTTCAAGGTATGAAACAAAGCTCAAAATGTCGCTCATCACAAATTTAAACATTGCCATATACCTATCATGGGGGGTGAATGATCTAGATGTGATACTGATTGGTAGGATATAGATAATGGTTCAATCAGATCTTGTTCAGACAAATTTGTGGATCTGTTGGTGAAGAATGGGGTATAGCTTGAGACACCGTTTGTTCGAAAGTGATGGGATAACGGAAGTCTGTAATCTGCGCATAAAAGAAATAATATTGAATAAACATAAATATACCAGTTATGTTTGGCGACATCTGAAACGAAGTCATCGTCAGGAATATGAAAATTATAAGAAAGAAAAGACAAATCAGAGGTACAAGTCGTCAAATGATGTAGTGACATGAGCTATTGAAGTAAATTAGGTTAACCTAGTGCAAGATCATGTATCCGATTGTATGAAGCTGGAAACAAATATGAATTACTTATAATATCCAATCCAACTAAGTTTGAAAATGGGGCCTCTCTGTTAACTAATATGAGTCGAGAGTGACAACGAAATAAATAACATAAAAGTTAAAGTGGTATTTAGAGTCGTGTGGAGGGCTTAATATGTAGACATCAATGACTGTATAACATACATAAGGTTAGGTTAGGTTAGGTTTTTAATGGGTGTGAATAACATGAGTGAAAGTAATGTAAATTTGTGTCAAAAAGCACATGAATCATATGAAAATAGCTCCAACAATCAAACAAACGATGTAATTTACATTTGAAAATGGATCAAATTTGCTAGAGCCAAATTGGGAGTGTGTCTCAAACCTGCAAAGGATAGATCAAAATGTAGTCAAATTGAAAAATTTGTTATTCATAAATCCCAAAACACTGAAAAAAGCATACGTAAGCAGGAAATCTCGATCAATAATACATAATTCTTGGTTAGAATATGTTAGGTTAGGTTAGGATAGGATTATTGTTCTTCTAACCGAACATAACGTGAAGCTGATCTACATTGAATATCTTGTAACAAACGCAAGGGACTGTTCTAATGGAAAAAAAGATCGGAGGTATAATGCTACCGATGTTAACCAGTCCTGTATATACATCCAAAGGTGTGTATGTGTCTACATTGTGACGGCATCAAACCTGTATACACCTACATTATGCCGGCATATACCGGTACCAGCCCTATATACCCCTACATTGTGCCGGCATGTGCCGGCATCAACCCTGTATACGCCTACATTGTGATGGGAAATGCCGGCACCGATCATGTATACGCCTTCATTGTGCCGGCATATGCAGGCATCAATCCTGAATACGCCTGCATTGTGCCGGCATATGCAAGCACCGACCCTGTATATAAGTATAAATGTGCGTATGGGTTTACATGGTGTGTGATATTTAAAAAAAACCTCTGTAAAATAGATATATGTGGAGTGATTTTATGTGTAAATCACATAAAAATGACTATATATCATAACTAACCATCAAACTTGAATGAAAATATATAATCATTCGTCCAGTATGTATATACGTATATAGAAGTGTATACGTATGTGCGTGTGTAAATGAGGTAAATATATACATGAATATATAACAAAATTTAAAATTCAATACAAATTTAGAATATAAATTTTAAATGAAATGAAAAAAAAAATCGACACCCGTACAAAGCCAAATCAATCTATTGATGTGATAACTTGACTACTGCAGTATGGTCCGGGTGTCTATTTTTTTATTTTATTGAATTTTATAATTTTGCACTTGTATAGAATTTTAAATTTTGTTATATATTTATATTTTTAACTCATATTCGCGTACATACAGTCGAATATACACATGCACGTACGTGCACAGTTCGATACACATACATACATACATACATACCTAAATACATACATACATACATACATACATACATACATACATACATACATACATACATACATACATACATACATACATACATACATACATACATACATACATACATACATACATACGTACACAGTTGATGTCCGAGGTGAACGATGATGGGCCTGAAGATTTGCAAAAAAAGCCTGCAATCGCAATATAATAGCAAGCTGTATGCCGTGATTGGAGTCAGTGTTACGTGGAGAACAAGCGGAGGCGGACAGATCATACTCAAATAGACAACAATGAATGTTCAAGTGGCAAAAAATAGTTTACGTGCCCTGGAAGAAAAAATCTCAGAAGATGATATGAGTCGGATCGAACAAATATTGACTAGTGTTGAAAATATCAGTTATCTCAGCATAGATAAAACAAGAATCAAATGAGTGGGAGCTAACATTCATATATGGATGGAGGAAAATAGAAGTCAGCTTTGGGTTACTAATGTGGACGGGTTACAGTCGTATGTAACAAAGTTCATGGGAAATAAGAACGCAACTCTCAAAATTGATATCATCCGAGTTCAAATCATCAAGACTGCAATAAAGCTGAGGTAGTGGGAAACGGATTTTACCTAAAAACCAAAGAAAATCTGGAAAGAATGCATTAATCCCTCATTGATGATGAACAGAATGACATTGGATTTGAGAGGATTTGAAAAATATAGGTTCAAGAAGAAGAAGAACTACATTTGTGGACTCAAGGGTACGGAACATCCTTCGGTATTCGCAACAAAGAGATGCTGGATTATATGACAGATTTTGAGAGGGAAGTGAAATATCGTGATGCTGGGTATGGGTGGCTGTGCGAGCCCTGCTGTGATCAAAAAACGAGTTAGATTTCATTTATGATGTCAGCAAGACCTGTAATTAATACTAATAAATACTAAGAAAACTATGTAAATCCTAAATCAATTGTTTATAATATCCTAAAACTGAAAGGCTTAGCGATGAATTTTATACATTGTGTCAGATGAAGGTAACATCGAATTGTCGAATTCGGTAGAAGAATATATTTCAAGGGGTGCAACGCTACCCATAAACCTATCTCGGGGTAAATGCTCTACATCTGTGACAGAATGGTGAGATATAAATCAGAGTCCGATCAGATCATACTCAGTCAATATTGGGATTCTGTTGTGGGAGGATTGGGTATAGCTTGAGTCGTCGATTGTTCAAAAGTAATGGGGTGGTGGGGGTCTGTAAACTTTGCCAGAAAGAAATAAAATTGAATAAACATAAATCCATGAGTATTGTATGGAGACATCAGAAACGAGGTCGTTGTCATTATTATGTATATTATAGGAAAGAAAGGCCAATCAACTGTGCAAGTCGTCAAAGGATGTAGTGTCTGGAGGTGTCGAAGGAAAAAATAAGAAAAACTGAGTGTGAGACCCTGTGTCCGTTTGTATGATGATGGAAACAAATATGAATTACTTGTAACATTCAATCCATCTAAGATTGTAAATCCGTCCTCTCTGCTAACATAAATGAGTCGAGATTGACCACGAATTAGAGATACTTTGGTGTAAGTTTTATAAACAAGCGTTTATAAAAAATGTATTTCAATGACTGAAAACCCTACATAAAGATGGGTTAGGTACCATACATAAGGTCAGAAATTAGATGTGTGTACCAAACTGCTAAGAATTGATCAAAACGTAGAGACATGTGGAGCTATTTGTTATGCATTAATCCTAAACACTGTAAAAAAATCACATGTAAACATGAAAAGTCAAAGGGTTGATCAAAATGTAGAGACATGTGAAGATATTTGTTATGCATTAATCCTAGAACACTGAAAAAAATCATATGTAAGCATGAAAAGTCAATCAATAATACCTAAGTCATGGTTAGAAAAGGCTAGGTTAGGTTAGGATGACTAGTTCCTTTAACCTAACATGACGTGAAGCTGATCCACAATAAATACCTTGTAACACAAGCAAGGGACTTTGTTCTAATGGAAAATAGAACTTAGGTCAGAGGTAAAATGCTACAGATGTTGACCCCTCCTGTATATGGATACAAATGTGTGGATGTGTCTACATTGTACCGGTAATGACCCCTGTAAACGCCTTCTTTATACCGTGACGGGCCCTGCATACGCCTACAAAAGCGTGATGTGTGTGCGTGATGTGTGATATTATAAAAAAGCTACGTAAAATAGAGTCATGTGGAGGGGGTCTGATATGTACACCGCACAAAATAATGACTAAATATCATACATAACATCAAATTCGAATATGAACTTATAATTATTGGTTAAGTTGGTTAGGATGTTTAGAATTTTGAACCTAATATCGCGTATAACTGATCCACATTAACAAAACCTTTTAACAAAAGAAGTGAATTTGTTCATATGGAACCTACATGCTGGGTCTCATCGATAAAATTCTGAAATCATCTGCTGGATCAAAATAAGAGAAGTGTATTCAAACTGCTAATAATATATTAAATATACAGCCCTAGTGGAGAGGTTCATACATATCAATACCATACATAATCATCAAACTTGGATTGAACTACATAACTATTGGATAGAAAAGGTTGGTTTAGGTATTAATACATCTGGCAGTGTATGGCATTCCATTTTGCATTCATTGATATTTGACCTATGTTGTCGTAT
>SDVV010031663.1:0-11521 GCA_016164225.1 Gammarus roeselii
CTCGGAATCTACGCTAAACCTACTCGGAATCTACGCTAAACCTACTCGGAATCTACGCTAAACCTACTCGGTATCTACGTTAAACCTACTTGGTATCTACGTTAAACCTACTCGGTATCTACGTTAAACCTACTCGGTATCTACGTTAAACCTACTCTGTTCTACGTTGAACCTACTAGGTATCTGCGTTAAACCTACTCTATATCTATGTTAAACCTACTCGGTATCTATGTTAAACCTACTCGGTATCTATGTTAAACCTACTCGGTATCTAAGTTAAACCTACTCGGTAGCTACGTCAGACCTACTCTATCTACATTGAACCTACTCTATCTACATTGAACCTACTCGGAATATACATTGAACCTTCTCGGAATCTGCATTGAACCTACCCGAAATATACGCTGCACCTACTTTGCCACTCTTCAATTGCCCTACAAGGGAGTCTGCATTAACTTCGTGTTGGGACTCTGGTGGAAAACAGAAGAAACTACTACTGCTACTACAGCTCGAAGAGTGGGAACCCCCCGACATGTGCTTGTTGAGAGCGTTTCAACAAGTGCAGGCATTCGTTATTGCGGGCGGTGGAGCACGGATGCCGGTTTCGGGTGCAATAATTGTTGCAGGATTTACTATCAAAGAGGTGCAAAAGACGGTGATGTTGATGACAGCTGGGAATGCTCCGGTTTGGACGGTGTTACGATGAGTGCCTAAAGTGGGGTGGCATATCGATAGTCTACTAGTTGATGAGGTTACTAGATAGGTTTTCCGATATAGGGCCGATTGAGTTGCGGTGCTTGCATCGTTCCGCTGTATGAGGGCAAAGGAGATACAAATGAATGCAGCAATAATTGAGGCATCAGTAATTGTGCGTGGTGATCAAGTTGTACGGAATAGTACAGCTGGGCGGTTGGCGAGGAACAGTACCTGGCTTAAGGAGTGAGATCGACAAAGAGGCTTTGTAATGAGTGTTACGCTTGTATTGAGTGGATTATGTTGGCCGCAGAGCATGTGTCTAGTAGAGTAGCGAGCAAAGTGTACACGGTTCCCAATGAAAGTGAAACTGAAACAAGGTTGCGTTATATCTTCCTTGCTAATCTTGACATGGACGGAGCTGTCGGAGAGGTGAACACTAGTTTATCGGTACAACGTTTGCAATTGAAGCAAATGAGAAGAGTTGGCAGTCAAGTCTGTTACATTTTTTGCGGATGATGCGGCACTGGTGCAAATTTGGAGTTGTGTAGGCTAGTGTTGGAGGAAACTGCAAGTTAATGTGGGTTGAATCTAAGTAATGAGATATTTGAGGGATGATGATGCGTTTGAAATCTGTATCCGCCTTAATGAAACGTCCTTTGAAGAGAATCAGTGCTTTAAATATCTGGGCTCTCGTGTGAACACTGAACTTGTGTAAACTGAGGTAGCCGGAATGACATTCAAATTAGAACGGAGATTGTGGGAAAGATGGAGGACAGTAAATTAACGTCTTTCGAGGTGGCGAGGATGGATGATGGGATATCGGTGAAATGGGTGATGAACGCGGACGCGATTGATCGTGATTTGGTTTGATGGATGGCGTGGAGCAAGCTTTAGGAAGGTGAGATATCAGCCTGGAGGCAACGACAAAGTGTGCAATCAACGGGAGTGAGTTCAGAATGAGGGTGAATGGATGAGTTTTGTCGCGGCCCTTATACGCTTTCTCGCCTTCGGCGTTTTGTTCAGAAACGGGATGGTCGTGAACAGGTGAGCCTGACAATTATGGAGCAGTAGCGGCAAACATTAAAGCTGTCAGGCTCTGCTGCTGACACTGATCTTTGACATCACTTCTGACCCTAAGTGTGTGTTGTAACCTGGCTGGACCCTTTAACGCTTAGGGCAAAATTTTGGTATGTGTGTTAGCTCATGAGAGGAGTATGAGGAGCATCTTGCCGGCGGCCACCTCCTTTTGGGGATTCGGCCTTGCGTCTGTATCGTTATATATGATTAATTATTTCTTCAAGTTAATTGTTACTTTCATCTTAAAAATGGCTGGTATTGTTTACGTCACTTCCATAGGCACCCGTCCACCCTTGCCTCCCGCGACCGCAAATCTCACCGGTGCGTACCTGCCGCTGCTGGAGGCTTTCTACCACTGCACTAGCGAGAGGGGTGAGCAGCGGCCCTCAGCTGCAACGCTGGTCACGCTGTGCGATGATATATTGGAGGAGTTCAGCGAAGAGGAAGGGTCGGCAACTGGTGAGGGTAAGGAGTGTATGGCGACTCGTGAAGTGGACACTGGTGAAGGCGATGAGGGCTCGAGTTGCGTACAGAGCATGGTGACTGATGTGAGAGGAACAATAACAGGCACTGGTGATGCGGGAACGTTACTTAGTGAGAGTACGGTGACTGATACATCAGCCAATGGTGGGAGAAATGCACCAATCGGTTATGATCAAAATGTTGTGCCTGTCGGGAGCAAGATAAAATCGTTTGACGAACATTTTAAGAACAACAAAAGAAAGTCGGCATGTCACTTGGATGGTACAGACAAGGAGAATTACTTTGCAGATGAGCCTTGTCATAATGTTGAGAAAAAAAAAATTAAGTTGACTTGAAATTGTTAAGAAAATAACTGCACCGAGTGAAGGCTTTTTGCCTCCTGTTCTGTTGGACATTTAGTGTGAACAGTGTTGCAAGCAAGGACAAACTTCATCCTAATACTAAATGAAGTGGCCAAGCCATCGCATCGTTCTGTATCGGTATCTAAAGCCATTGTGATTTTCTGCACCGTAGGACATTGTTGGTAAAATTGCTATCCCTTTCCTGACGAATTGCTTTTAGTTGCAAATACACAGCTCTTCTATGAACGGACTAGGTTATTCTGTGTAGGATCAATTTCAATAGACGTCACGTGCATATGTACCTTCTCTCACACTTTTACCCTTACTATGGTTTAGGTACAATAACAAAGGAAAATTTGTTCATGGTTATTCTGCGAGTGTGAGTGTATGCGAGTGTGAGTGTATGCGAGTGGTGGTGCATGCGAGTGAGTGTATGCGAGCGTGAGTGTATGCGAGTGTGAGGTGCGCCTTGCCGTCGGCCACCCCTCCTTGCTGGGGGATTTTGACCTAGTGTCTGTATCTGTATTCTATAACTATACCAAAATGTTTTTTTTTGCGTTGATTTCAACTTGACATGGAATTGCATTTTAGGAATCAAATCTACCAAAAAAAAAATCAATTATGTAGCGAAAATGATCATATGCCATTTTTTTATTATCTATGGTCCTAATTGAGTTGCTGCATGACGTATGCCATGCAGTTTGAGGGCTTGCGAGAGGGCATACCTGGACTGATCCATGAACGCTGCTCTCTAGAACAGGGTATTGGAAAGTTCGGAAATCCGGGAATATTTTTCCATTTGGCAAAGGGTAAGAACACTTGCTACTGTAAAGCATGCGTGTTATAAGATAAATAGAGGCGGGACGTGTGGGCTACGGCAGGAAAGGCGGGAGGAGGAGAGACCCACGTCTCTCCAAACCTTCTTGTTCGGGTCGTGAAATGTGCGTGGTTGTAGTGCATATGAAGACGAGATGTTTATGAGGAGGTAGTACGATGCGTTGGCGTGCTTAGTTAGACTAAGTTGAATGGTAGGGGTGAAAGTGAGTTTGGTGTGGTAAGTGGAAAAAAGTCGGCCATGGTAGAATGTTGGGCATGGGAAGATGTAGCATTCTTTACGAGTGATTGATTAAATAGCGTTAAGGTGTAATATCAAAGAAACACCAACACCCAGGGCCTCTTCGAAAAATCGATATCAACGGGCATAGATTATTTTCTGCCGATTGAGAATAGGACATAGTAGACTACACCTGTCGACATCTAATGGAGACGTCACGAACTCCATTTCGCATGGACTGTCTCGTTCCTCTTACAATTGTTGCGAATTAGCAGAATGCCTAACCTGGACGGAATGCTGTCACACCCACTTTCGCAGGAGCCGGCTCCTGAACCTTACTATTACGCTCTCCCTTCCTTGTTCTTGTCGAGTTCCCTCAGAAGCAATTCAGTGTTGAACAGCATCTTGGATACCTTCGAGAAACAAATATTTGAACGGGAATCTGATCTGTTATTGATTGGTCACATTTCATTTTACCTGCCGAAAGATTCCATCATCTCGGTGGGATCACTGTTCTGAACATACTTTGAATATTGCCCTGTGGGCACCCGTTAGGTTCACAGGCCGCACGGAGTCACGACCCATCCGCGATGGAAACACCCTTATTTCCCTTCGTCTTCACCTTTCACTCTTTCTTTTTTCTACCTCACCCTAGATTTTTTTAGATTTTTATTTACCTCATTTGCTTCATATGCCAAGTTTTTAAATCCTTTAACTTGCCCCTCTCTCCCTCGCGACCTGTGTGCAACGGCCTAACAGTCGTTGTACACCAGCCCTAATTTTACTCATACCGGATGGCTACTTACAGCACACTTGCGCTCATTCATGCACCTATTTTCTTTATTCCATTCTTGCTGTTTTTATACCTGAGATTCCCCACACAGAGTGTAGATCTCATACATGAGATCTCCGAATTCTGTCTCTTCATCTTTCTCTCAGGGGCTCTAGAGCAAGGCAAATCGAGTAAGTACGCGTACGCGTCTTGCTGCCACCCGTCGAGTGCTGGGACTGTGTGTCCTCAGCACTTTATGAGTTACTAAACCCCTGTGGCACCCGTGCATACCATTGCCATTTGCAGCGTGAAAAACATTGAATCCTCGCTGTAGTAATCCCAATAATGTTTTTCTAATTTATTTCGAAAAACACTACCTTGACACGCCCTACAATTATAGTGATTTGAGCAGACCTTGAGCCGTAACAAACCCAAAGACAGATGACAACTTGTCATGCTGGAGTTACGTTCGGGACCAGAAGAACATTGACTCCAGCCGCTAGAAAGCCCTGCCACATGAATATAATCAAATCCGCTGTGTAAGGGCAAATTATATAAAGATTATTGCAGCAACTCCAGAGGCATCAGTTTGTTTTGTGGGCAATGTGATCCGTGAGGTATTATTTTGTTGTGTGAGGTAAGTGGGCTGTACCGGAGAGTGCCAATCAAGAGGACTTGAGACGGTGCGATTGGCGAGGAACAGTGTTGCTGTAGGAGTGGTAGAGGGTGTGAGATCAGATTTCTGCATTTGGACAGCTGTGAGAAGTACCTTGCTCAGGCAATGGTGTGTTCTGGGCCTTCATAGCTTTGGAAAAGTCCTACGCTTGGGTCCATTGATCTGGACAAGACTTAAGCTAGGGTCGCCAGGGATGTGCTTGGCAGCAGATCATGTGTCTTAGTGAGGAGCGAGGCGAATTCTTAGCTCCCAGTGGAAGGTTGCGGTGCTTCCCTGGCTGTTCAAGTTCAACATGGACTGAGTGCTCAGGGAAGTGAATGCGAGTGTATTATGTCAAGGTTTAGAGTTCTTATTGAGGTAAAATGGAGTCTGTAGCTGTTTGCTTGTTATGCGGTACTTATGGCAGATCGGAAAAATCGTGTAGGCTAATTTCGGAGTGTGGTAGAGTGTGTGAGAGTAGAAAGTTGCGAGTTGATGTGGGAAAGAGGAATGACAATGCGAGCGGAATCAGTGTTCCGCTCGAGTGTCACTCCTGACCTGAAGTGTGTGTTGCGGGATCCTGGCCGGACCCTTAGGCGCACGAAGGGCTCAGTTTTATTAAATGTGAGCGAACGAGAGCAGTGCGGAGTGCGTATTGCCTTCGGCCACCCCATTCTGGGCGATTAGGCCTATCACCTGCATATGTATAACTAATGTACAGGAGCAAGAGAAATTTCATTCAAGGTTTAAGATTGAAGATTGAATGAAATCGTCAATGATCATTTGCCGCTCGATATTTGAACTCATCGAAAGTGTGATTAATATTATCCATTAAGAAGCTTTGTTCAGATATAATACCGTAGGAAATATGTGAATGAAGTTGAATTCCACGTGGTCGTATGTTTTTTTATTATAAACTAACCATGAACGAATTTTCCTTCGTTACTCAACGTATCCAACAAGCTAAATGGGTGATTGGTTCTGTTGCTATTTTCTGCCTTTATCTGCTGCCTGAAGATTGTCGCGGTATAACTGTAAATCCAATCCTGTTCTCTGTTTGCGCGAGGAATTAGTCGAGTTCGTTTGACGCATTGCATGCTGAGCTTTTCCTATTGACGCAATAACATTGTATAATCAGGGTGTTATGTCGGATAATAGCTACTTCCAAGTTTGCTTGCGACGGAGCTGTCTTTTTATAATAAGGCTGTTATGGTCAGTTGACATCTACTTTTAGGTTCGCTCGCTCCTGAACTATGTTTAGCAATTATTGTTTTTAATATGAAGTTTATGTTTTAAGAAAGATGATTCATTTCTATTATTTTTTAACTTGGACTATCTCCTTAAAGTACCATAAACGAACTTCCAATCCTTCTCTTTTGTTGTGTAGTGATAATAGACTGCAATAATTTCCGTGCCATTGTTCTCGAAGGCACACCAGTTTGTTTGTCAGTAGTTTTCAATGTGTCTGTTGGATCTACGATGTGCTGTTTATGTTGAGTAGCTACGCACATATTTAGGAGTGTGCAATGCGATCGTGTCCGTGATCGACTTAATGTACGGTACCTATGATGTTATGATTGTTCATTTGATACAGCTACTGAAGAACTATCAAATCATAATTGCTAGTTTAATATGAACCGTTCCTTTAGATTCTGAAATCCACGGTATGGTGGAGGGTGAGAATGCCCAGGAGGCGGGGCTTGACCAGTGGCCTACGTCATGGATGGCAATGACCGAGAATACAGCTCTGTTGGCTTACGTCATGGATGGCAATTGCCGAAAATATAGCTCTGTTGGCTTACGTCATGGATGGCAGTTGCCGAGAATACAGTTCTGTTGGCTTACGTCATGGATGGCAGTTGCCGAGAATACAGCTCTGTTGGCTTACGTCATGGATGGCAATTGCCGAGAATACTGCTCTGTTGGCTTACGTCTTGAACGAAAACCAGGTTCGGTCTCGATTCAGGACAACCCTACCACAGGGCCGTCAGTTGATAGCTAAGTTGTGTGAGTGTATGAGAGGAGTGTGAAGTGCGGCTTGCCGTCGGCCACCCCACGTTCTGCGAGATTCGACCTTGTATCTGTATACCTGGCTCGTCTCCCGTAAAAATTCCATTTAGGTCGTATTCAATGGAAGCCACTCGGTCGGTCCCATGTCCAGGCTTATGACTAGCAACCTCAAACTCGTAAAAACGTCAATTGGCACTGACTAGAATGGAATGACACTAAACTTCAAAGGGATTGCTAGAAACCTCGTGACGAGCCTATACCAGACTGGGTGAGTTAAAGACGCTCGCAGTACTGTAACAAATGGATAATTCTTCCTCCTCACGATGTGCTTGGGTGTATTAGTAAAACAGTACAGCAACAGTGTTTATTTAAAGACCTATGTGTGCAACATTCCTTTCCATTATAAGAATACAGATACAGACACTAGGCCGCATCCCCCAGAAAATGGGGTGGCCGACGGCAAGGCACACCTCATACTCTCGTACGCTCACACTCACACGACTTAGCCCTTTTCTGCTGAAGGGTCCGGCTGGCACCCCCGCAACATACTCTCTGGGTCACCAGTGCAGTCCGAGGATCCGTCGTCAGTACCAGGGCCGACATTTTTCACTGGTTTACCCCCGCCGCGTCATAAAGGCTGTCCCACCCCCCCACCCACGACCATCCTGACAGCGGGATGCCAAGAGCGGAAAGCACATCAGAGCAGCGTCAAAATCAACAATTCTCCACTCGCGCCTGTTCATTGCACGCTCTCTCGCCACCTCCACATTTATGTCTCTCTTTCCTAACGCCTGCTTCTTACCATCCATCCACCCAAACTTTGGTCTACCTCTAGGCCTGCGACCACTCGCCTCCGCATTCATCACCCCTTTTCACCAATCTCCCTTCATCGATCCTCTCCATGTGCCCGAACCATCTCAGAACACGCGAATCCACTCTGCCCTCCAACTTCTTCACCATCCCTGTTCTGATTTGAACCAAGTCGTTGGTGATCCGGTCTCTCGGCGTTAATACAGCCAAGCTCCTCAAACATTTCATCTTGAAAACATCCAATCTTCTTCTCTCCTCTGCTTTCACCCCCCAAGTCTCAGCTCCGTAGAGCACAGTTGGGACAACAACACCCTCGTACAGCCCTCTCTTTGCTTCAATCTCCAACGTCCAACAGCTCATTACACTCTTCAGTGCACCCAACACTTTACACCCCTCCTTCACTCGTGCCTTCACTTCAGTTTCTACTAGTTCAGTTATCTCCACATGAGAGCCCAGATACTTGAAACACTGAACTTCCTCCACGAGCTCAACATTTAGGGGAACACTAATTTTGCTTGCATCGACAGTCCTCGAGCATCTCATTACTTTACTCATACCCACGTTCACTCGAAGCTTCCACCTCTCACACACTCTATCCAACTCAGACACTAGCATACATCGCTTCTGATACAGCAGGGCTGTATCAGATAATACAGCAGGGCAGTATCAGATGATACAGCAGGGCTGTATCATCAGCAAAAAGCAACCGGCTCAACTGCCTACTCCGCCCATTCGCTTCCAACAGTTCCAAGCCACGACCCGGCACACTCGCGTTCACCTCCCTGACCACTCCATCCATATAGAGGTTGAACAGCCAGGGAGACATCACTTTCACTGTGAACCAATCACTCGCCTCGCTTCCCACTCAGACGCATGCTCGGCTGCCAACATAGAAACTCTGCACCGCTTTCAACAGATATCCGCCCACTCCATACAAACGCAACACCCTCCACAGCGCTTCCCTGTCAATCTTGTCGTATGCCTTCTGATCCATGAAGGCCCAGAACACATCCTTTCTTTTGGCAAGGTACTTCTCACAGACCCGTCTCACTGCAAAAATTTGATCGGCACACCCTCTACCACTTCTAAAGCCACCCTGTTCCTTTCCAATTGCGCAATCCATACAGTCCCCAATCCTTTTGATCAGCACTCTCCCGTACAACTTACCAACCACACATAACAGACTGATACCTCTCGAGTTGCAGCATTCATTTTTATCTCCTTTGCCCTTATATAGCGGAACAATGCAGACACTGCGTCACTCGGTACCACGCCTGTCACAAAACACAAGTTCAGTAACCTCACCAACCATTCGACAATCGTTACTCTGGCCTTCTTCAGGCACTCGGTCGCAACGCCATCCAAACCAGGGGCTTTCCCTGATCTCATCACGTCCACCGCCTCCTGCACCTCTTCCCTGGTAATGTCCGCCACAAGTCTTTCTCCCAAAACTGGCATCCAAGCACCACCACCCACAGCAACAATGTCAGCCTCTCTGTCATCCTCGACATTCAACAACTCATCAAAATACTCGGCCCACCTCTTCCGTACATTACCACTTTCCAACAACAGCTGTCCATTTTCATCTTTCACCACTTCCTCCTTTCCACTCTCTCCCTTTCTTGCCCTCTTCACCTCTTTCCAGAACATCTTTTTGTTCATCTCAAAATTCTGGCACAACCGTCTGCCCAACCGGGCATCAGCGTCCCTTTTGGCTCTCCTCACCACCCGCTTCACCTCGCTTCTCCTCTCTTTGTAGCTTCCATAAGCCACCACCGACTTCACCTGCAACAACGCCTTAAACGCTCCTCTTTTCTTTTCACCGCCAGTTTGACCTCGTTCCACCATTCGCAACCTTTCCTTCTGCCCCCGCCCACGTGGCGCGCACCACACATTTTCTTCGCACATCTCAGTAACGCATCCCTTAACGCCTCCCATTCTTCCTCCACATCTCTCAGGTCCTGTCCTCTTACGTTGTTATATTCTTCCCTCAACGCCTGCTGGAACTCCTCGGCTCAACTTCTCACATTCAGTCCACTCATTTTCACTACCTCTCCTCCTCCTCATACTCGTTTGTTGTCCTTCCACTTCTGTTCCACTCTTGATCTACCTGCCACCAGCAGATGGTCAAGCACTCCTCCAACCTCCCCTCTCAACACCCGCACATCCAACAGCCTCCGCACCACTCTCCTCGATTTCAGCACAAAATCCATCAGTGCTCTCTCCATCACTGCACCATGGGCCATCCCTACCCATGTGTACTTATATATACATCTCGCTTCTTGAACAAACTGTTCCCGACCACCAACTCCTGCTCCATACACAGACCTATCAGATTTTCTCCACTGTCATTTCTACCGGGAACGCCATACCTTCCTATCACATTCTCCACCACTACATATCCAACTCTCGCATTAAGGTCACCCAGTACAACTACATTGAAATGGTCTCCAAAACTCTCAATACACTCACTCAGGTCAGTCCAGAATTGCTCCCTCTCCTCTTCACTCCTCTTGCTGCCAGGTCCGTAAGTACTCACATAAAATCATATTTCTACCCTAACTTAACTTTCTCCCACATCAATCTTGAGGACACTTCCTTTTACTCGGTAACGCTTCTAGCCAACCGATCACTCAATATCAAAACCACCTCTTCCACTTACCACACCAAACTCACATTCTCCCTTACCTTTCAATTTCGTCTCACTCTGCACCAACACATTAAACTTCCTCCTCACAAACATCTCACCTATTTCCCTCCTTTTTACATCCTTTGTACGACAGCCACGCACATTCAGCGACCCTAACAATAGGGTTCGGAGAGGCGTGAGCCTCTCCTCCCCTCGATCGTCTTGCCGTTTTTGAGGAAGGGTTTTACAGAGAACGGGATTCCTAGCCCCTTCGGTCCGCCCCTTTTAGTCGCCTTTTACGACATGCAGGGGTTACGGTAGCACTATTCTACTTCCGGCTCCGGGGCGCCCTTTTAGTCGAATTCTACGACACGCGGTGGATACGGTAGCAAGATTCTAACGCCCCGGCTACAAGGCTAATAGAAATGTTATCGACTAAAAAGTGAACTGTTGCTTTAGTAATGCTTCTTATATAGACGACACATTTCAGCAATAACTTTCAGGCATCTATACACATTGCCGATGCATAGAACTCCACGGTTTCGAAGTGTCTGATACTAATGAATTTCAAATTCACAAAATCTAAATGAAAAAATAACCAAGAAACAGATATACAGATACAGACACTAGGCCGCATCCCCCAGAAAGGGGGGTGGCCGACGGCAAGGCGCACCTCACACCCTCACACGCTCACACTCACACAACTTAGCCCTTTTGTGCTAAAGGGTCCGGCCGGTAGCCCCTCAACTTACACTCTGGGTCCCGAATGTACCGAGGAACCGTCGTCAGCAGCAGGGCCCGACAGTTTTCACTGGTTTACCCCCGCCGCGTCATAATGGCCGGGCCCCCCCCACCCACGACCATCCCGACAGCGGGATGCCAAGGGCGGGAAAGCCCATCAGAGCAGCGACAAAATCAACCATTCACAACCATTCTCCACTCACGCCTGTTCATTGCACGCTCTCTCGCCACCTCCACATTCATGTCTCTTCTT
>SDVV010031664.1:0-11521 GCA_016164225.1 Gammarus roeselii
ATATGTACCTTCATACTTGCCCAGATTTTGTTATATAACTAGAGCAGTGTGTTTACAACACATCAAGTGGTAAATACACGACAATTCGAAACGAGCCTAAACTATATTTTTTTCCATGGATTAAATCAGTATTGAAAAGTATGACGATCTAAGGTGCGTACTCTAGCATGGTCCTACTAATGATCAATTTATTCCACAGATTGTTCCAAGTGCTTCGTCCCCGATCCAACAATCGACGTCCAGGGATAAAGCTTTGGTAAGTGGAACAACGTCTAAAGTATAACATTTTGCAAATAAAGAAAGTTACGAGGAACTGTGCAAAAAAATGCTGGTTCGCAAGAAATGAGGTGAAGAGGGTTGAGAGGTACTTATAGTTACTGGTCTTTTGTCGTTTAGCTCAGCTTCCTCTACGTGAGGAAATCAAGTCAGTTTAGGAAGGCTACGGATCACCCCGCGGTCAACCATAGCTGCCTAATCATATGTATGAGCAACTGAGTCGCCTATCATCCTCATCAGCTGAACATTCTTCCATGATACAAGTCTATTTAGACATGCTATGTGTGCATCTCTTTGTGTCTCTATTGCCTATATTAGAGACACGAAATATGTTGTTGTTGGTGGTGGCCTTCAACGTAATTTGGAGTGGATTGTGTAGGTTAAGAGAGATGCGATAGCTCTATGAGTTATGTGAGTCTGAATGGGTTTTTTGAAATCTGTGGGGTTTGTGATGCGTGAGTAGTGTATTTAGCGACAAGAACGCAAAATTTATCTAACGACAAGAACGTCATTTTATAAAACGACAAGAACGTAAATTTATAAAACGACATGAACGTGAATTTCTAGGGATCTCTGCACGACCTATTTCACATGGAGATGTGTACGGTAACCGACTTAGCCACTTAAATCTCGGACATTGTAATTACTAAGTCCTAAAAGGTTAAGACAATTACTCCTGTGGTCAAGTTAATTACTGTAGGTACATCCGAGAAAAAAAGAATAGGGGAGGTGGATAGGGGAGGAGAGTCAGGCGTCTGAGATTGTGGCTCATCTTATCGCAAATGGGACATTGTAATAATTGAGAAGTATGTAATTACTATATGTGTCCGACTTAGCCTCTTTATAGCTTGGACTTTATACGTGTAGGTTTATTTAGTACTATCCTGGTCAGTTATTTTGGGGCTCACGGAAACGCAAATGGAAGCGTCTTCGGTCACACAGATGCTAGTGACACACTGGAGGACCTTTTATCTGGTAATGTCACATAATGATTTTATCTCAACTCACACTTCTCGGAAAATACGGTTACGGGTACGGCTGGGTTACGGTTTAGGTTGGCTAACGGTTACGGTTGGCTTACGGGACGGTTACGGTTGGCTTACGGACTGACGGACGGACAACTATCGGATATACATGGGCAAGGTTTATGTTTGGATCATTTTCCATTATCTTGTGTTTTGATGGTTATTGTATTTATATATATGTTATTTCTTCTTTAGATGGTTGTATTGGGGTATAAGTGGTCACTAATTGTTGCTCGTTATATATATTTATTTGGTTCTGATAGGGATAGGGTTGTAAAAAGCTTCTGGACGGGTGGGGTGTAGGAATCCCTAAGCAAAAGTTGGATGCGCTCCTGGAAAATTAGGTGAGATTTCTTTAGCTGTTATTTGTCCTGTGAATTATTTCCGTGGCATGTTTGCTATGTTTTAGTGTATGCATCATGCTATATGTATGGATGGTTTAATGTTTCTCTATATTTTTTGTACATGTATGTTTGTATTCTTATCTAATTGGGGATATAATTGACTAATTCGGAAGTCAGTTGGATGCTTCATATTGAATTTAGGTAAATGTTCTGTGTATTTTTTTCTCGTCGTTTATTTCATATGTATGTAATATCTATAGGTAGTTGGCGAGTTGATGTTTATATTCTGGGTTGATGCAGCAGCTCTTTTTCGAGAATCTATCCACCCCATAACGCATTATCCAGGTTTGAGCCAGACATATCGGTGTTCCTTCGACGCGGTGTTCCAATAGCGAGAATACCTGAACGACATGGATTTACTGTAAGTTAATATATTGTGTTATGTATACTTAGTAATATTCGGATGATTTATGTTGAATTTGTCTTGTTTTTTTAAATTTTGAATAGTTACCTCATACAGGTATGGGAAATATTAGGATATTTTAGGTTTGCATCGTCCATGTTGTACACTATTTCAGGCATAATTGGTCGGTTATTGCATCATTTTGTTTATTATATGTATATATAACATTCTGTTACGATTTAGACGTGGTTACTTTAGATAAAGAAATGTTAATTTAACCCTGTTTTTGGACTTATTTGGAGAGTGATTTCATTCGATTTTGTATTTACTATAGCGTGTTTGTGTAGAAGTATTCCACACCATTTACCATTGGTTTCAGCGTATGTTGCTCGCATGTCCTGGTATCTTATTCTCGTCAGTTGTTTAGTTGATACATGCTTTTTTCCTCGTTCGTCACGGTTTTTATTGTATGTTTTGGGTATGGTAGAGAATTGATCTTCTTGCTTTGTTATATCTCGAGATTTTGGTATGTTTACAGTTTACATCTTCGATGCAAGGTATTAGGTATTCTATACAATATCGGAACACTAGGATATATTATGTATGTATATACAATGTAGAACATTATTTCACGTTTAATTTAGTTACATGTTGTTGATTTTTTCTCATCTTCTTACATTCTGGTACAATGTTTGACGTAGTTGTTATAGATATAGAAGATCCCATTTGTTACAAGCTCGGTCTTACTGTTTGGTTGTTGTATGTTTATTATAGGTACATTCTTCAATACTTAGGATGAGTTAGAGGTGTCCCATAGGCAAAAGCACGTTGCGTTTGTGCCTATTTGTGTGAGTACACCGATTTACTATGCTGGATACCATAGTGTATTACTATTTTTAATGTTTATTAGAGCAGAGTAAAGAATCTTCTTTTTTTATCATTGTTGTAGTTGTTGTTGTTGTTGTTGTATCATTTTTCCACGATAATCATAAGAATACATTTTTAAGAGGTGTAAGTCCGTACTGCATCTTTGAGGAATTTTCGTCATTGAACCCTAGCAAGTGTAAAGTGTAACGTTTTAGAAGACGATTTACTGGATGGAGGGGTCCTGGTGTAGAGGGGGCTTACACTCTTTTGTTTTAAATGAAGTTTGTCCAAGTTCAACGCGATTTTGTATGTTCATGTGGACGTCGATCTTAAGTTCCATTGGTTTGTTATAGAGGTTATCCGACAAGCAGATATTCCTTGTAGTGGTTTAGTTAGATCATCAGTGAACAGATCCACAGATTTTTAATGGTCACACTCTTTGGGACTCATGTCAGCCCCATTCTTGACCACTATACCTGTGTATAGATTCTTGGATATGTCCAGAACATGACTTTGCTCGACGTTGTTCAGAGACGATGGGTTAAACATATGCATGGTATGTCTGAGATATTGTACCATGACTAGGTGTTACCTCTAAATTTGTTATATAACAGTGGTAGATTGCTGAGACGTGACCTAGTAAAGGATTGTAGAGTTCGTTGTTATGACAAAGTGGGCTTTGATTTGTTCTACTAGAGACATAATATCTTAGTTGGTTTTGCAATTTGTTATAGATTTGAACAGGTATCGAAGTAAAAATAACAATATTCTCATGAACTCAGTGCCAGATATTTTTAGTATAGCTGTTATGTTTTTAGTATACGATCTTAATTATGACCCAGATCACTTGGGACATTGAAGTAGGATTTATCATCTGGGTGTAGTAGGATACACCGTATATAATAGTTAATTAATGTTGCTTAGGGTAGAGTAGGGAGTCATACTTAGCCATTTTATAGTTGTTGTTGTATGTTTCGACTGGTTATCAGAGGAATATATCTGTATTTGTTATAAATTCGCCTATTTTTCATGGAATGTTGGGCTATAAAATATGCTTAATTGGATGTAATGGTCCAAAATATTGTTATGTTTTACCTCTCGACATTGGATTTGGGTCCATTCCTATGTCATTTTTGAGAGTGGATCTACCGGATTTGTGTAGCGTTAGTGTTAAAATTTCTTCAATAATTGAATGTTTATCTCAATTATGTTATCGGCTCGTATGTCTCTACTAGATGCTTATTCCCGCAAGTCTTACTTATAAAAATGTTTGTGATACGTTGGCAGTTGTACACTTAGAATTTATTGATTAATTCAGGCTTTGTTATGAGATTGCTTTCCAATTCAGAATATCTGTCTTATTTGAGCGTTCACATTATCCACTATAGCATTTTTACTAAAGGCTTGTGATGATGGCGTAATCCTAACTCATCTTTACCTAATCTAATCAAGGATTATTGTTTTTTCCCCAGTTTTCATACGAATGTTAGGTATTTCTTCATTGATTTACGCTTTATCCATATCAAATCTATCCTCTTGACTCTGTAGTTTTACCAATCTTTAGCAGATTGTGTGCCTACATATTTATATATTTTCACTTTGCTTGTTACAAGTCCAGTAATATCGACTAGCTTCAAGTAATGTTAGGTGATCGCTCGTTAGTAGACTGTAGAGTTCACAAACGTTTATGCAAGCTTCCCGCACATGTCAGTGATTTTTCGGGTGTTGAAGAATTACCAAGTTTTATGTATGGTTTACTGTTAGAAGAAGATTTTTTTGTAGTGTTGGATGTGTTGCTCCTACCATTTTCGTCCATTATAACGAATATAGAATAAATCCACTCTAACATGTTTACTACAGATCTGTGATGTATGGTCTGCGGTCAACAAGATCTATGATATAAACCATGTCTAAGGTACATAATTCGCTAAATATATATCAATGTACGACAACATTGATCAAATATCAACGAATGCAAATAGGGTTACCATACACTGCAAACACATTAATACATAGGCTACCTAACCTAACCTAATCTGACCTTTTGTATGATACCTAACCTAACTCATGTACGGTATGCAGTTATTGATATCTACATATTAACCCTCCACACGGTTATTTATAAAAATAAAACTTAATTCTTCCAACTTCATGGTCACTCTCTTTCCATAGTAGTTAGCAGAGAGGGCCGATTTTCAATATTAGATGGTTCGACTGTTACAAGTTTCTCATATTAGATCTATCCTTTGCAGTTTTGATCCACACTTCCAATTTTGATCTAGCAAATTCCATTCATACCTATCAAAAACCTAACCTAACTTAACCTAACCTTATGTATGGTACCTAACCTAACTTGTATACGGTATGCAGTCATTGTTATATACATATGAACACTCCACACGAATCTTTATAAAACTTACACCAAATTATTTCTACTTCTTGGTCACTCGTTCCATATTAGTTAGCAGAGAGGGTATATTTTCAATCTTAGATGGTTTGACAATTACAAGTATTTCATATTTGATCTATCCTTTGAAGTTTTGATTCACACTTCCAGTTTTCATCTAGCAAATTTCATCCGTTATTGCATGGGTAATTACATCGTTGTTTGAATGTTATAGATATTTTATTTATTTTTTGATTTTGATTTGTTACTATTCTAAATCACTTCTACATGTTAGTCACACCCATCAAAAACCTAACCTTACCTAACCTAACCTAACCTCACCTTATGTATGGTATTCAGTCATTGTTATATACATATGAACCCTCCGAACGGTTCTTTATAAAATTTTCACCTAAATCTTTCTACTTCGTGGTCACTCTCAACCCATATTAGTTAGCAGAGAGGACAGATTTTCAATCTTAGATGGTTCGGATGTTACAAGTATTTCCATATATGCATCCAGTTTCACACAAACGAACACTTCGTCTCATACTAGGTCTACCACATATACTTCAATTTCTCCTGACACTACATCCTTTGATGACTTGCACGATTGATTTGCCTTTTCTTTCCTATAATTTTCATATTCCTGACAATGACTTCGTCCCAGATGTCGTCATACATTACTCGTGGAGTTATGTTTGTTCTTTTTTTTTTGCATAGATTACACGCCCCCCGTTAAACCATTACTTCCAAGCAAACTACGACTCAAGCTGTACCTTATCCTTAACAGATTCACACTCTTGACTGAGCAAGATCTGATCGGACTCTGATTTTTATCCTACCAATCTGTAACTCATATAGAACTTTCACCCGCCCAAGCTAGATTTATGACAATGCGTGAAACATATTCTTCTTCTGATTTTGACAATTCGACGTTGCTTCCTACTTACAAGATGTATGCAATTCATTGCTTAACCGTAAGCTAACCGTAAACGTTACCCAGCCGTACCCGTAACCGTATTCTCTGAGAAGTGCGAGTTGAGATAAGATCTTTGTGTGACATCGACAGAGAAAAGGTCCTCCAGGGTGTGCCACTTGCGTTTGGGTGACCGAAGACGTTTCCAATTGCGTTTCCGTGAGCCTCAAAAGTAATTGACCAGAATAGTACCAAATAAACCTTCAAAGTATAAGGTCCAAGCTATATAGAGGCAAGTCGGACACATCTAGAAATAACATACTTCCCAATCATTACAATGTCCCATTTGCGTTTAGGTGAGCCCCAATCTCAGACACATGACTCGCCTCCCCTATCCTCCTCTCCTATCCTCTTTCTCTCCCGGGTGTTCTCTATGTACCTACAGTAATTCACTTGACCACAAGAGTATTTGTCTTAACCTATAATAACTTAGTAATTACAATGTCCGAGATATGAGTGGCTAAGTCGGTTACACTAAGAAATAACATACTTCCTCACAATTACATTGTACGAATAAAAAAAAATGCGTTCATGTCCACCGAACACGCCTCCATGTGCAATAGGGCGTGCAGAAATCCGTAGAAATGTATGTTCATGTCGTTATATAAATTTACGTAATTGTCGTTTTATAAATTTACGTTCTTGTCGTTAGATAAATTTGCGTTCTTGTCGTTATATAAATATACGTTATTGTCGTTATATAAATTTACGTTATTGTCGTTACATAAATTTGCGTTCTTGTCGTTATATACACTACTTGCGTGGGAGCGTGTTTTGTATATCATAGTGGCAGCTCAGTGGAGGGTTTTGCTCGTCTCTTGCTGATGATACCCTTGGGGAGTGAACTAGGTTCCTCGAAAGTTCAGGCGGTTATTTACCTTGACGACTTTTGTATCAACGGCCAAGTACCTTTCAGGGTAGTTCTTGCTAATCAAAATCTCTGCTAGTGATGCCTCTGACGCAGATATTTGTTTGCATTTATTTGTTAATTTTTTGATTTAATGGGCCAATGACATTCCCTTATTGCTTGTGACTTCGATTATATTTGTTTGGCCTGCTTAAGGCCTGCACTAGGTTAGATCAAGTGTGACATTGGGTCTGTGACTGTGACTACGTTTGTAGAAGTCATCGGTCAAAAGTATGTCCGTAGGCTTAATTGGAGCCACTTAGAGTCTGATTTGTGAGAACTATTAAAGCTGGGAGTTTAGGCATGGGTGTGCTAGCTTAGAGCTGATATATGCCTGGCCCTGGGGAGTGGATGTAATTGTAACGTCTTATTTTGCTAGTGAAGTGTGACGAGGGAGAGGGATGGCGCCAAAGGTCAAGCTCCTGTTTATTGGGATTAGGGGAGCTCTTTTGGGGGTGCTGAAGTCAACCAATGTGCTTGGTGTTAATGAGGTTAACATGTATTATTGGACTGATTGGGACGAATTTTGTATAGGTGAGTGAGGAAGCACAGAGAGGGCTGTATGAGGGTGTTGTTGTCCCAACTGTGCTCTACGGAGCTGAAACTTGGGGGTTGAGAGAAGATGAGAGAAGAAGGTTGAATGTTTTCGAGATGAAACGTTTGAGGAGCATGACTGGAGTAACACTGAGAGACCGGATCACCAACGACCTGGTTCGAATCAGAACAGATATGGTAAAGAAGTTGGAGAACGGAGTGGATTCGCGTGTACAGAGATGGTTCGGACACATGGAGAAGTAGTGTAAAGGGCGTCTAAACGCGGATTAGTGAAGAAATATAGATAGGGATAAAAGAGTTACTTATGGTAGGCGGGGTAGGGCGCGATGCATGCTCCTTGACTCACCGAGCGTAGAAACCGAGGGCGGGGGACAGTGGGTACCAGAATTGGTTTGGTGCTTGAGTCAGCTAACGGACGGGGGGAGGGAGGGAGACCGGAAGGGGGGACGGAAAGGGAACGACGGGATGGAAGCAGGCTTGCGGCCTTGATTGTCAAGGTTTATGTTATGAACATTTTAATTTGTACTGTATTTTGATATATATTGTATTTATATATACGTTTTTTCTTCTTTAGATGGTTGTAGTGGAGTATAATTGGTCACTAGCTGTTGCTCGTTATATGTATTTATCCTATTCTGGTATGAATAGTGTTATATCAAGTTTTCTGGAGGGGGGGGATTGAATCGGTAGAGAACCTTCCCCCCCCCCTAGGTAGAAAGTCGTATGCGCTCATGGAAAATTTTGTGAGTTTGCTCTTGCCTATTCCTTGTCTTATAAATTTGTTTCCGTGGCAGGTTTGCTACGTTGTGAGTGTATATATCGTTACATATTTTGACTGGTTTATTGTTTCTATATATTTTTTCTGTGGACATTTATGTTGGTATTCTTATCTAGTTGTGGTATATATGACTCATTCTATGCTTGATTTGTGGGTTCGTAGCGGTGGGGGCTTGCGAAATTTTTGTACGTCGTGTTCATTTATCACTATATATTATTTTATATATTAGTGTGGTAGGCATGTCGTATAACTCAATTTGCATCCTTAGTGTGCGAACGGCCCTGTTTGTACCAGCTTGATGGTGGGATTACAGGCAAGGTTCTGTGTTTCCCACCTATTTATTTCATATGTATATAATATCTTTAGAAATAGTAAGGATTATTTGTCAGGTTGTTTGCGGTTAATGTATATATATATATTTTTTCTTAAGATGCTGTATCTTCGTTACGAGTTTCTTCCTACCCCATATTGCATTATTCAGTTTTGAAACATTTATATCAGTGTTACATTGATGCGTTTTTCCAATAGCAAAAATACCTGATCGATATGGATTTACTGTAAGTTAAAATATTATGTTATGTATACCTTGTAATGATCGATTGATTTATGTTGAATTTGCGCTGTTTTTGGAATTTCGATCAGTTAACTCATATAGTTTTAGGCATTTAAGTGTTTTTTAGGCTTGCAGCACCCACAATATTTCAGGCATAATGGGGTCGGTTGGTGCATCATTGTGGTAGTTTTATATGTATATATGACACATCTGTTACGATTTAGGCAAAAGCTCATTCTGTTTATGCTTGTTTGTGAATAGACCGATTAATTAGGATAGATACCATAATGTAGTACAATTTTTTTGTGAATTATAGTAGAGTAGAGACTCTTATTTAGCTATTTTATATATATTCCTGATGTTATGTTTTTTTTTCCACGAGAATCATAAGAACGTATGTTTAGGAGGTTTAAGTCCGTACTGCATCTCAGTGGAATTTTCGTCATTGATCCCTAGCAAATGTGTAGTTTAACGTGTAGATGATAATTTTCTGGATGGATGGGTCCTAGTGTAGAGGTGGTTTATACTCTTTGGTTGTCATTTTGGAGTTCATCCATAATCAACGTGAATTATGTACGTTCTTGTTGACGTCGATCTTGAGTTTCATGGGTTTGTAGTGTTTTACTTAAGTCATCAGTAAACAGAACCCAAGCTCTTTATGGCCACACACTCTCTGAGACTCATTCTTGACCACTGTACATGTGTCTAGATTTTGGTTATGTCCAGGATGTATCTTTGTTCGAGGCTGTTCAGAGACTATGGGTTAACAGATGCGATGTACGTCTGGGGCATCGTATCATGACTGTGTGTTTCCTCTAAATTTGTTATATATCAGTGGTAGATTGCTGAGAAGTGATCTAGTGAAGCATTATAGAGCTAACTTTTATGACACAGTAGGCTTAGATTTGTACTCCAAAGGCCATAGCATCAGTTAGGTCTAGGAATTTATTGTAGATTTGAATGGTATGATAGCATAAAATAACATTTTTAAAATTAACTCAGCGTTAAATGTCAGTTATTTTCGGTATGGCTGTTATGTTAGTATACGATCTTAGTCATGAACCAGATCCCGTCGGATATTGGAGTAGGATTCATCATCTGGGTGCGGTATGATACACCGCATATAATAGTTAATCTTTGTTGCTTAGGGTAGAGTAGAAAATCTTATTTAGCTATTTTTTTAGATGTTGGTGTATATTTTGGTTTGATATCATAGGAATATATCTGTATTCGATATAAATTTGCCTATTTTCATGGGATGTTGGGTATAAAATACGTTTATTTGGATGTAGTGAATCAAAAATTTGGTGTGTTTCCCCTCTCGACGTTGGATTTGGGTCCGGTTCCATATTACCTTGGAGAACTATTCTACCGGATTTGTGCGTAGTGTTAGTGTTGAAAATCTTCAATAATTGAATGTACATCTCAATTATGTTATCCAATCGCAGGTCTTTGTTTGATGCTTATTCCCGCAAGTTGTACTTTTATAAATGTTTGTATTTCGTTTGCACTTTAGACACCTAGAAGTTTTTGATTAATCTAGGCTTTTGTTATGAGACTGCGTTCCCATTCAGAATATTTGACTTTCCGACCATTCACCAGATCCACTTTAACATTTTTCACTGAAGGTCTGTAATGATGGCCATAATCCTAACTCATTCTAACCTAAAATTACCAAGGATTATATATTATCCCCCGTTTTTTACTTATGTTAGGTATTTTTTCTTCATTGATTTAACATTCATCCTTATCAATTCTATTCACTTGACCCTGTAGTTTTACCAATCTTTAGCAGATTGTGTGCCTACATTTATATATATATTTTTTCCCTTCGCATGTTACAAGTCCAGTATTATCGACCAGTCCCGAGTAATGTTAGGACATCGCTCGTTTGTGGACTTTCGAGTTGAAAACGTTTATGTTAGCTTAACCCATATGTCAGTGAGTGTTACGAAGGTTATAGCGTTAGCAAGATTTATGTACGGTTTTACTGTTAGAATATGATTTTTTTTGTAGTGTTGGACATTCTTTGACTGACAGCCGTGGGGTGAGGGTGTGTGGCTTGTTCCTCCTCTGCTTGATATATAAATAGAGGAGGGCATTTCATTTTCATTTGCTGTGCTAAATATCATTCACTGCATAAGTTAAATCGGCTGTTCTAAAAACTTTGCTAGGCCCACCTGGTGCAAAAGCAGTGGGTCATATCTACAACACAGTGTTTACGTGTTTGTGATAGAATAAAAGGCTCATTTTATTCCATCAGTGTAAGGGTGGAAAAATAGCTGCTAAGCTCTACCGGCTACCCTCTACAGACGGAAAGCGAGGTGACCGCAGAATCCCTTTCGTGCTCCTTGCCCAATTAGCCCACATTCCAAGCCTCACCCCAACTCTATACCCTTCCCCTCCTTCGCCACATTAACGGTCACAGTGAATGCAGTCATGTCCAAG
>SDVV010031665.1:0-11521 GCA_016164225.1 Gammarus roeselii
TATAATACAACATTATAAATAGAAAAGTGTTGGCCTACTCAAAGCACATGACTCTCAAAGTTATGGGGCGTCGAGGCAAAATTTTGCAAGCGACTATAAGTCTTCCGCAAACTCTCCTAACCCTGCTCTGACAAGTCTCCCGCAAACTCTCCTAACCCTGCTCTGCAAGTCTCCCGCAAAACTTTCCCAACCCTGCTCTGACAAGTCTCCCGTAAGCTCTCCTAACCCTGCTCTGTAAGACTCCCGCGAAACTTTCCTAACCCTGCTCGGACAAGTCTCCCGCAAAGTCTCCTAACCCTGCTTTGACATGTTTCCCGCAAACTCTCCTAAGCCTGCTCTGCAAGCCTCCCGCGAATCTTTCCTAACCCTGCTTTGACAAGTTTCCGCAAAGTCTCCTAACCCTGCTCTGACAAGTCTCCTGCAAACTCTCCTAACCCTGCTCTGCAAGTCATCAGCAAAACTTCCCTTACCCTGCTCTGACAAGTCTCCCGCAAAGTCTCGTAACCCTGCTCTGACATGTTTCCCGCAAACTCTCCTAAGCCTGCTCTGCAAGTCTCCCGCGAAGCTTTCCTAACCCTGCTCTTACAAGTCTCTCGCAATGTCTCCTAACCCTACTCTAACAAGTCTCCTTCAAACTCTCCTAACCCTGCTCTGACAAGTCTCCCGCAAACTCTCCTAAGCCTACCCTGTCAGGTCTCCCGCAAACTCTCCTAAGCCTGCTCTGACAAGTCTCCCGCAAACACTCCTAAACCTGCTCTGACAAGTCTCCCGCAAACTCTCCTAAGCCTGCTCTGACAAGTCGCCCGCAAACTCTCATAAGCCTGCTCTGACAAGTCTCCCGCAAACTTTCCTAAGCCAGATAAGGCAGGTCTCCCGCAAACTCTTCTAAACCTGTTCTGACAAGTATCCCGCAAATTCTCCTAAGCCTGGTCTAACAAGTCTCCCGCAAACTCTCCCAACCCTGCTATGACAAGTCTCAGGGAAACTCTCCTAAGCCTGCTCTGACAAGTTTCCCGCAAACTCTCCTAAGCCTGCTCTGACATGTCTCCCTGCTCTGACATGTCTCCCGCAAACTTTCCTAAGCCTGCTCGGACAAATCTCCTGCAAACTCTCCTAAGCCTGCTCTGACAAGTCTTCTGCAATGTTTCCTAACCCTGCTCTAACAAGTCTCCTGCAAACTCTCCTAACCCTGCTCTGACAAGTCTCCCCCAAACTCTCCTAAGCCTACCCTGTCAGGTCTCCCGCAAACTCTCCTAAGCCATCTATGGCAGGTCTCCCGCAAACTCTCCTAAGCCTGTTTTGACAACCTCCCGCAAACTCTCCTATGTCTGGTCTAACAAGTCTCCCGCAAACTCTCCTAACCCTGCTTTGACAAGTCTCCCTCAAACTCTTCAAACCCTGCTATGACAAGTCTCCCGGAAACTCTCCTAAGCCTGCTCTGACAAGTTTTCCGCAAACTCTCCTAAGCCTGCTCTGACAAGTCTCCCGCAAACTCTCCGTAGCCTGCTCTGACAAGTCTCCCGCAAACTCACCAAAGCCTGCTCTGACATGTCTCCCGCAAACTCTCCTAAGCCTGCTCTGGCAAGTCTCCCGCAAACTCTCCTAAGCCTGCTCTGACAAGTCTCCCGCAACTTCTCTTAAGCCTGCTCTGATAAGTCTCCCGCAAACTCTTCTAAGCCTGCTCAGACAAGTCTCCCGCAAACTCTCCTAAGCCTGCTTTGATAAGTCTCCCGCAAACTCTCCTAACCCTGCTTTGACAAGTCTCTCGCAAGTTCTCCTGAGCCTGCTCTGACAAGTTCTCCGCAATCTCTCCTAAGCCTGCCCGGATAAGTCTCCCACAAACTCTCCTAAGCCTGCTCCGACAAGTCTCCCGCAAACTCTCCTAAGCCTGCTCTGATAAGTCTCCCGCAAACTCTCATAAGCTTGCTCTGACAGGTCTCCCGCAAACTCTTCTAAGCCTGCTCTGGCAAGTCTCCCGCAAACTCTCCTAAGCCTGCTCTACAAGTCTCCCTCAAAGTCTCCTAAGCCTGCTCTTCAAGTCCCTTGCAAATTCTCCTAAGCCTGCTCTGACAATTATTTTCCACTATTTCTGGTGAAACAATAAAGTAATATTTATTAATATATGTATAATTTTGCAAAATAAAGTATTCCGGTATAATGAGTATGTAAGTAATCATTTGTTTTTTTCATTTCTTACAAATGCATTTATTTATAGTAATGCACCTTTAGAGTTGGCATTTGCATTACACAATTACAGCTGTGATGTATGCCACGATTCAATGTCTTTATCAGGTGGTGAAAAACGGTTATTAAACAGTAAAAGAATTAATTAAGAGGTTATTTCATTCGACAGAGGGACAGTGAGTCACTATTCATGTACACCACAATTATTGCCGGATGATGACGAAAATTGAAAATTGGCTGGCTATTTATGTAACATCAAGTCAATGTTTCCTCGATTCTAAGTAACCTCGATTCTATAAGACCTTGATTCTAAGTAACCTCGATTCTACGTAACCTCGATTCTACGTATACCTCGATTCTACGTAACCTCGATTCTATGTAACCTCGATTCAATAGGTCAAAATGGCCGTACCTGACAATAAAATATCAAACGAACAAATGCAAATTTACCCAATATATTTTTCAATGAAACATTTTTCTTAGACATGAAACATATTTCTTAGGCATGCAACTTTCACAATCGTAAATTAGATGGTAATCGCGAAAATGTGCTGTCAAAATATAATATTTACTTCAAATGCTTGATCGTCGAGCATTCGAAGAAAACATGAACTCAAATACTGAGTTGTTGTGTACAGTCACCATCGAGCCACATTACAATTATTTTTGTCTATTGGTTTAACCTCCATTGGCGTGAATGCAGGATACCCTTCAACGTGTGTCATCAACAAACAAGCCCCAAACATACCGTTGAATTTAAAATAGAATTTCATGTTGTGTTGTGCACTTCAAAATATCTTGCCCATGGACCGAATGTTGAAGCTGGAGTCGAATGCTTGCCTGGTAACCAGTGCGAACGTAACCCTCTCCAGCCAACTTCAGACAGAACTTGAAAGGGGTTGGCCCCTCACAGAGCTCATTTTGGTGTAGACTTCGTACACCAAATTTCTCTTTGAATGAAACCAAATTCAATAGCGCTCCGACGTAGCTTTCTCTACTGCCCAGAGCTGGAATTTCTCCCCAGAACTGCATTATCTTGATGTATGATACACCATAGCGGGCCAACAGCCGAGTTCCTTTGCTGTAAGTGCGAGCCCTACAATTGTCGTGACCCGAAATGCGGCGCCGAGAGGCATCTGAACGGTAACATCGGCCAAAAAGTGAGTTTACGAACAAAAATGAGAGTTCGAGGGAAAACGTGAAGCTCTCCAGAGGGCGTAGCAGGCTTGGATGCAACTATGATGAACAAAACACTGTATAAATCGATTCGGGTGTGTCACGTTTTTTTACTTTCGATGGTCTGCTATTGCCTATTCCAATAGCCTCATCCTGTTTTTTGTTTCATTCTTGCACTCGTAATTTTGAAATGCTCCTAACACGCTACAATTACTAGTCAAATAATAGTCAAACAACACCGATAGCAGTTAAACAACACTGTCAATAGTCAAACGGTATCGACTATAGTCAACAGCACGGTGTACAGTCAAATAACACGGCCAATGGTCAATCAACACTGCCGCTGGACAAACAACAATACAACAATACCAGTTGTCAAACAACACTACCAATAAACAAATAACACCGCCCATATCTAACAGACCTCTCAGTAGTCAAATAACACTACCTATGGACCAAAAAACTGTTAATAGTCAAACAACTCTGTCAATAGTCAAGCACCACCGTCAATAGTCGAGCAATACTGCAAATAAAAACACAATACGGCCAATAGTCTAGCAACACGGCTAATAGTCAAACAGTACGGCCAATAGTACAACTACATTGTCGGTAAACAAACAATGCCACTAGTCAAACACCACGGCTAATAGTCAAACAGCACAACCTTTAGCCAAGTTAAACAGCCAATAGTCAAACAGCAGTGCCAATAGTCAAATCAAGCTTATAATAATCTAACAACACTGCCAGTAGTCAAACAACACGGCTAATAGTCAAACAACACAACCTATAACCATGTAAAACAGTCAATAGTCAAACAGCAGTACCAAAAGTCAAATCAAGCCTATAATAATCAAACAACACCGTCAGTAGTCAAGCAACACGGCTAATAGTCAAACAACACAACCTATAACCATATAGAACAGTCAATAGTCAAACAGCAGTGCCAAAAGTCAAATCCAACTTATAATAATTAAACAGCACTGCCACTAATTCAAGCAACACTGCCAATAGTCAAACCACACTTATAATAGTCAAACAACACTGTCAGAAGCCAAACAACACTGCCAATAGTCAAACAACACTGTCAGTTGTCAAACAGCACAACCAATAGTCAAACAACACTGCCAATAGTCAAACAACACTGCCAATAGTCAAACAACGTCAGTAGTCGAACAACACTATCAATAGTCAAACAACACTGTTAGTAGTCAAACAACACTATCAATAGTAAAACAACGCAGTCAATAGTCAATCTACACAGCCAGTAGTCAAACAACACTATCAGTAGTCAAACAACACTGTCAGTAGTCAAACAACACTACCATAGTCAAACAACGCAGTCAATAGTCAATCTACTCTGCCAATAGTCAAACAACACTGTCAGTAGTCAAACAACATTACCAAGAGTCAAACTACGCAGTCAATAGTCAATCTACACTGCCAGTAGTCAAAGGTCCCTCTCAACGCTCTGTGAGAACCTCTGCCCTGAACCAGCACCGCGTGACCAAACTACCTTATAATACCGTGACAAGTAGTTTCGACTTGAAGCTTGGTTCCCGATGTGATCGTGCATGAGAACTATCGTAAAACGGTCTCTCCTGCCTCACCTGCCATGCTAGGCTGTAGATGTTGGGTTACCCAACGAGACGGTCATGTAGAGAGCATGCTAAACAAAGATCAATAAAAAGGGCAGAAAAATATTCAAAGCGCACTGAGACAACGATCAATTTGAAAGATTGTGTAATGTAAATGACAATGAACAAATTTGATGTAATGGTTTGTGTAGCTCCGGAGATTTAAACAGATTGTATCTCGCATATCTGTTTTTACGCCAGGATCCACGCTATATATAGAGGATGTATCCAGTAATGAGTGTAGGTAGGTTAATGATGTTCTGAACATCATTACTGGCCACGCCTAGTGTTGCTCTAATTGAGTTGGACAGCAATCGGTAGTGGGGTGGAATTATTCCCATTAGGGGACATTCTCGATGCCATAAGACTGAACAAGCGTTCTCTTTTCTTCGGTGCTGTATTTAGATGTAACCTTGTTAACATCAACGGCACTGTAAGAAAATCACCCATTGAAAGACCGAAAAGTTCCGACGATTCCGGCCCCGGCAAACAGACGTTTTTTTTACAGGACTCTGGCAGTTTTCCACATAAAACGGTTTGGCCGTGTTTTCGACAGAGTGTGCTATCCATACATTTACGCCTGCACGTAATTCCTTGCATGGCTTCTGATGTTGGCGTTTCAGCTATATTTTCTCGGAACTTCCATACACACAAGCGATTGGAGCCGTCCGAAACGCTTCATCTGTCTTTAAGATTAGTAGTAAAAACAATTGGGATTGATTAAAATTGTGTCCGAACTGCCGTCAAAAATTTGGTGTTAAATGCCCGTTCTTAATTTTAACATTTTTATTTCAAAGAGTTCATATTCCTGTTATTTTTTGATGCATGCAAGAATATTGAAATACCATGAAGGAAAGTTTAATGTACAAGAAATGTCGGAGACCGTATTAATAAATTACTAACGTGTTTAAATACTCATTAACTCTGAAATAACGTCATGGATAACGAGAAATTCCTTTCCAAAAAATACCGTCATTTGGATGGAGAATTACGAGAGATGTGAAATATAGACCGCTTCAGAAATGAAACGGTATAGGATCATACGATAATCGACGTTGAAGCCGTGTTTTGTTCGTAAACCAAACGAAATGTCAAAGAATACGATAGAAGCAACAAATTCGCCGTCCTTTCGTTGATTATTTGTACAGATTAGCTAGAAGTAGATAAGACATGCATGTCTTAAACTCATAAGCTGGGCCAAATGTGAGAATGCTTGCATGTGCGCGGGCTGCATGAGGGTAAATCATAGATGGGTAGGATATTGATATTTTCCTAAGATATTGAACACTTGAAGGGATGTAATAGTGCTGAACCTAAAAGCACTTTCGTAAAAGCGTTGAAACAGTTCTACGCAAAAAGTTATCTACTTGGCAATGAACCCGTGAGTTCTCATTATTGCCTCCACAAGTACATGTGTTCTCTTGCTTGCAAGGCACAGAAATGTCTCATGGCAATTCACTGCTCTATTTACGTGCATGTGAACACTCACATTCATTCAATGAGAGGACGGACATCAACGCACCACTTAAAACAAGAAGTTCTTAGAAAATTCTCGTACTCGTGTCAACATGGGCGTTGGTGGTCTGGAAATAAATGTTTATTTTGTTATTCTAGCCTCGTAGAGTGGTCAAGATGCAGGGTGGAAGAGCTGGAGATCCCACTCGTTGTCTATCTGAAGAAAGCATCGCCACCGCCGGCAATTGTTGGAAGTCTTTGTCTGTGCCTGAATCACAATAGAGCGTTTGTTCTCTGGATGTGTGCTACATTGTGCTAAGAGGTCTGATAGCGGTTGAAAGAGGCTCAAAAAAAAAGAGTAAATTGGAATGGGCTGTAAGGTTCACCTTCTGACACTTCCACGTTTAGGATCGGAGTCAGCTTGTTCCAAGCGTCGGTGTGATTTGATAGCGGATTCGATTCTACACGCATTTTTAAGTACACTGTTTGGCGCTAATAAATTAAGAGCTTTTCCTCAGTTGAATATTAAAATTCCTTCCGAACAGCTGTGAAAAAAAACATTAAAAAAAAAACTTTGTTATTGTGCCACCTTCGCAATAAGTTTACTTATGCCAGCTCTAATTTGAATGTTTATCGCAGAGAATTAATAAAATATTAGTTATCTAAGAATAACAAAGCTGTTGAATTGCAAGATTGGTTATGTTATTTCAACTGTTGTAAAATCGCTTCTGTCAAATAATCTTATGTATAAAAGTAACCATATCTTTTCAGATATATTGACAAGGTCATTGCAAACTCCGATTCACATTAAGAGGATTTAAAATGCCCGTTGCGTAACGGGAGTACATCTGACATCATGTAACAAAACTCTCCTCCCCAGCTAGCAAAACGTAGGAGGATGGAGCATTTTCTAGAATTAGGCCTGCAGAAGCAATGGTCGCTCGCCTGCTTGGGAACCTATGTAGTCGTGCCCACTCGAATGCAGCAGTTCTAGAGTTTATCTGATTTACTGTTCGTGTTGACGACCACGATCAGCGTTTTCGTTTGTATTGCTGTCATTTATTTTGTTGAAATTAGTCATTGCGGTTCAGATACCACAAATAAATTTCAATCGGTTGGTAAAGAAAAGTGTTCCTTATTCCCATTTACATGAAAAATGCTTGTATTTTTGCAAAACTGATCATTGCCCCTGTTTTTCATTAAATTTGTTCTAATATTGTTTCTACTATAACAATGTTTGTAAAACTAAACTACGGCACTGCAATTAAATTCATTTTTTAGGTTATCCCAGATTTAGTTTTAAAACATTAACTTTGTATTGCTCGTCATATTTGCTCTGCATGTTTTTCCGTGCTGATGCAAACGCTCAGTAAATTCAACACCTGCGACCAACCGAACCTTATGACAATTAGGTCTAATGAGTCCTCGTTTGTGATTTAAATCGGACTAATTGCAACGAAAAATAGTCGTCTCTTAAACTACAAGTCTAACCATATTTACCATAATAAACTATTTTTTTAAATAAGCTCATTTACTAAATAAACTAATATCCAAACAAAATCCTCCAACATGTCTTGTAAAGGATTTGTATGCCATTTGATATGTTTCCTTCAAAGGGTGAGTGTCAGACCAAAAACACAATAATACTGTGAACAGTTGACAACGACTGGACAAACGGTCTTTGAGTAGTCACTTCTTAGAACTGCTGCATTCGATTGGGCACGACTAGGTTCCCAAGCCGGCGAGCGACCATTGCGTTTGCAGGCCTAATTCTAGAAGAAGTTCCATCCTCCTGCGTTTTGCTAGCTGAAGAGGAGAGTTTCGTTACATGATGTCAGTTGTACTCCTGTTGCGCAACGGGCATTTTAAATCCTCCTAATGTGAATCGGAGTTTGCAATGACCTTGTCAATATATCTGAAAAGATAAAGTTGCTTTTATCCATAGGATTATTTGACAGAAGCGATTTTACAACAGTTGACCAAAACATAACAAATTTTGCTATTCAATTGCTTTGTTATTCTTAGATAACTGATATTTTATTAATTCCCTGCGATAAACATTCAAATTAGAGCTGGCATAAGTAAACTCGCTGCGAAGGTGGCACGATAATAAAGATTTTTTTTAATGATTTTCTCACAGCGGTTAATTCGAAAGGATTTTTGAAAGGATCAAGTGTTAGTATACTAACACTTGATAATAACGTGCGGTTGTTAAGCGACAACGGGAGGAAGCACTGGCAGCGACTTCACAAACTTAGGAACCTACCCCGAGTTCTCCAGTGTCATAATTTGTTATTTAACAACGATAATAATGCTGGGGTGAAAATAACATGTATCATCTTCAACTATTTATTGTTCCAGAAGTACTTACTCATTCTAATTACATTAAAACTGTTTCAGATGGAGACAAGCCCCGCCATGGAGCTGGGAGCAGCGGAGGAGGTAATCAGCCCTCGCTTCATGACGTTCGTCAAGAACTACATGTCATGTGGGGACATCCTATGCGGCCAGGAGCTTACCTACCTCCTGCTCTTTGCCATCATCCGACTCCTACTTGGTGCCATCTCCAACAGCATCGTAGTTCAGATCGCCAAGGCTGCAGTGATGTTCATCTACCCCTACCTAGGAGACGTCGTGGGCACCTACCTTGCAAGCAAGGGTATCTCGATAGGGAAGAGGTGACACAGGTTGACGTTGACCTCTATATGCAGGATAACATGTTCTCCTTCCCTGCGAGCTACGGTATTTCCATCCAAGGGAATTGAGACATGCTGACGTTGACCTCTACGTGGAGGATGCCGTGTTCTCCTTCCCTGCGAGCTACGGTATCTCTTCGCTGACGTTGATCTCTAAATGGAAAATGTTGCCCACTATTTTCTAACAAACTTCAAAAGTTAGAGACATGGCAACGTTGACCTTAAACACAGGAATGTTGCAGGTTCTGCTCTTTCGAGCCATGCGGGATTTCTTCGGAAGGAGGCGACACAAGTTGACACTCTACAAGGCTGAAATAATGAAGTCCTTCCTTGCACACTTTGCGAACTCCTCAGGAGTAGATGACATGCACAGGTCGATGATGACATGCAAAGGTCGATGTTGACGATGTGGTGATCAACATCACTAGTATTGCGAGAAATATGTTGTGTATTATTCGGTCCACTCACGTTCTTCCTTGAGCAACAAAGTGGTCGGGTAATTTATTTGTGTTTGAGGCCAAAATCCAATGTACAATTTTAAACTAGCAACTCTTGATTGCCACTAGGAAAACAACTCTTATTGTTTAGTGGTTCAGGTAACAACTCTTGGTTAATTTTCATTGACCTGTAATATAAGTCTAACCGTCCAATTTTTATTGCTTCTGATTGAGATTGTGTCCGGCAGCTCAAGGTTGGTCGCAGGTATCAGAGATGTTACTCATGGTCAGTATTAGTGTGGTGCTTGCGCAGAGCTGGGGTGGGTGTCTGCACACTATTCGGCCTTGTGGCCCGGATGTTAGAATAATTAAATAGAAAACTTCGGGGAAAACGTAAACAGGCAGTTGACATCAGTTATTAGACATTAGAAATTGGACATTAGAGTTACACGAAGTCCAATGACTCTTGCGTGACGCTATTAGTCACGTGGCCCGTGCTGGACATTGATTGTGCATTGCTGACAGTAAAGCGCCTGAAAAGGTGGCCACTCGCTGTGCCTCCTCCAATTACCGATGGTGGACTTCCCTCCCCCGGTGTGAATACATTTAACGGGGTCTTATTTAGGTGCAGGAAACCTTGTGTTGGATTAGTGCTATGGCTTGGAAATGTTTTTGAGGTAACTTTAACAATAATAAACAAGGGGTTTAAGTGTGATTCTCGAGGTTGTCGTCTAAATCTTTTGATGTTAATGAATATTTATCATTTGTTCATTGATTAAGATGCACGTACCATGTGAATCTGTGTGAATGTTTTTCATTGTATTTTTCTAAATAACTGATGCATTTCTCAACTCGGCATTCGGGGACATCTGCCTTATTATATCAATATTAGTCCTCATACTTTATAAGTTAAATGAATTACCATAGCTACCTCACATTCAGCTATACGTACAGAGTAATCGAGATCAAAACTATAATATATAGTAAAACAAAATTTAAGATATATATTCGTAATAAGACTAGATATTTCTGATGACCTTGTGTAATTACACAATATTGACTGCGGTCTCAATGTATCGGCCGTCGCTGTTCGATGGAAGGACGCTTGCAGAAAACAACGCCTTTACCACCACAGCTATTATGGATACAAGTTGCTTCTAAATTGTTCTCTACGACGTTGACTAGATGTAATGCTTACGTGTAATGTTTTTCACTGGCATAATAAGAAATGCACAGCTGATGATGCCTGGCAAAGGAACTACTTTTTTTCAACCACTGTCTGTATATTTGTTTAATCGTATAATTTGCAATGTCCAGATAAATATTTCATTGCTAAGACGCTACCTAAACATCTCTGTAATGCCTAGCGTGCTGCCATGATACCACTCCTCTTGAGGATGCTCCGCTCGACATGCATCGGCGGCGACATTGGTTATGGCCTTTACATTAATTAATACATGCAATGGTATTGATATATCACTCGTCATGTAACTATCTACACTGTTGATTTGGTCGAGCAAGTCATTTTTTGTTCCCTTACTCTAAGTTTTATTGCTGTTCTTTTGATTTTTTTGTCACTTAGGAAGTTTAGCTTCCCTTGTGACTGTTTACCTGCAATTTCCTAAATAATGTTGTGTCAGTTGTGTGTACATTATGAAGGTATAAGGAATTGTTAAAGAGACAGTTTTTGTAGGTACTTTGATAGCACGCAGTAACTGGCAGCAGCTGAGACTGGGCGGGCACTCGCACCCCACCACCACAGTGAGCTGTTGCCCCACCACAGTGAGCTGTTGCCCCCACAACAGTGAATAGCAGCCTTCACCACAGTGAGCTGTTGCCCCCACAACAGTGGATAGCAGCCCACACCACAGTGAGCTGTTGCCCCCACAACAGTGAATAGCAGCCCCCACCACAGTGAGCTGTTGCCCCCACCACAGTG
>SDVV010031666.1:0-11520 GCA_016164225.1 Gammarus roeselii
TTGTAGCGGAGTGGTGTCGTACAGAAAAAATGGGCCGGGTATTCTGATGAATTGTTGAATGTCGAGGATGACAGAGAGGATTGGTGGTGCTCGGATGCCAGTTTTTGGAGAGAGACTTGTGGCAGACGTGACCGAGAAGAGGTGCAGAAAGCAGTGGAGATGATGAAAGCAGGAAAAGCTCCTAGTTTGAATGGCGTTGCGATTGAGTGCCAGAGAACGGGTAGAGTATCGATTGTCGAATAGTTGGTGAGGCTACCGAACGTGTGTTGCGTGGCGGGTGTGGTGCCGATTGAGTGGCTCAGTGCTTGCATCGTTCCACTGTATAAAGGAAAAGGATATAAAAATGAGTGCTGAAACTAAGGAGACATCAGGTTGTTATGTGTGGTCGGTAAGTTGTATGAGGGAGGGCTGATTAAAATAATTAGGAACTGCACGGATTGCGCAACTGGAGAGGAATAGTATGGGTTTACGAGTTGTAGATGCTGTACCGATCAGATATTTGCAGTGAGAAGTACTTTGAGAAGGGAAAGGGAGTTCTGGGACTTCATGGACTTGAAAAAGGCTTATGATAGGATTGACAGGGAAGCGCCGTAGAGGGTGTTACGTTTGTGTGGAGTGGGCGGAAATCTGTTGAAAGAGGTGCAGAGTTGTTATGTTCGCAGCCGAGCATAAGTCAGAATCGCGAAAGAGGTGAGAGATTGGTTCACAGTGAAAGTGGGTCTGAGACAAGACTGCGTGATGTCTCCCTGGCTGTTCAATCTCTGCATGAATGGAGTGGCCAGGGAGGTGAACGCGAGTGTGCTGAATCCGTAACAAGGGCCGTATCATAAGCAAATAGCAACTGGCTTAACTGCCAACTCATGCCCATTCGCTTCCAACAGTTCCAAGCCACGAACCAGCACACTCGCATTCACCTTCCTGACCATTCCATCCATGTAGAGGTTGAACAGCCAAGGAGACATCACTCAGCCTTGTCTCAGTCCCACTTTCGCGGTGAACCAATCACTCACCTCGCTTCCCACTCTGACACATGCTCGGCGCCCACTACATACAAACGCAACACCCTCCACAGCGCTTCTCTGGCAATCCTGTCGTATGCCTTCTCCAGATCCATGAAGGCCCAGAACACATCCTTTCCTTTGGCAATGTGCTTCTCACAGACTTGTCTCAATGCGAAATTCTGATCGGTAAACCCTCTACCACTCCTAAAGCCACACTGTTCCTCTTCAATTGTGCAGTCCGAACAGTCAATGATCCTTTTGGTCAGCACTTTCCCGTACAACTTACCAAACACACATAGCAGAGTGATACCTCTCGAGTTGCAACATTCATTTTTATTCATTTTGCATTTATATAGCGGCACAATACAGGCACTGCGCCACTCAATCGGTACCACGCCTGCCACAAAACACAAGTTGAGGAACCTAACCAACCATTCGACAATCGTTGCTCCACCCTTCTTCAGGCCCTCAGTCGGAACGCCGTCCAAACCAGGGGCTTTACTTGCATTCATCGGGTCCACCGCCTCCTGCACCTCTTCCCTGGTAATGTCAGCCTTGAGTCTTTCTCCCAAAACTGACATCTAAGCACTACCACCCACAGCAACAATGTCAGCCTCTCTGTCATCATCGACACTCAACAACTATCAAAATACTTTATCCACCTCTTCCGTTCATCACCATTTTCCGACACCACTGCCTCATATCATGTATGTCCCTTTCTCACCCTCTTCACCTCTTTCCAGAACATCTTTTTGTTCTCCCCTTCTCATTTACAGAAAAAGCAAAAAAAAATGACTTCGTGTCCTCGATATTAAAGACGTTTGAGCATCGACTCACCAACATTTTCGGGCAACATCAATTCTTTCCTACCGGCGAGGAAAAAGACTGCAGCATTGCGGCACAATGGCTCTCGTGGGTTACCCTCTGAACCTGCCACCTAAGCCGTAACATATCACCTGTCCAGCGCCGGGGGGATTTGTCGCGCCAGGCTTTTTCCAGCCTTTTACGGCGTCAGGAAATAATGCAATACTTCAGGAAAATATAGTAATCTTGTTCATCGAAGCGAAGTGGCTCTACATTAAACAATACAATATCTAGATCAAATAATTGCAGATCTTACGAGTTGCATTGCATGTTGAGTTGTAGTAAGTAGCAGTATAAACTGTATTTAGTTGCGTGTAGTTTATGTCTCAAATGTTCGATTAACGATGTTTTGCTATTATTTGATTGCCTAACATGCATCATATTTCAATCTAGGTGACATAAAAACGGCTTCAAAAATAATGAAAAACGACGTAATTGCAGGATGTGCATTGTTACATAGTGGTCATTGGTGGTGTTTGAATCAATAACAGCCAACTGAGAGTGGCTAGACGGCTGCCATAGCTTTTGGCCACGTACAGACCAACTCCTTTCAGGAACTGTGACGCATTGGTGCGAGTGCATGTGAGCATTTGCATGATTGTGTCACACAGCATCACTAACAAATTTTACCTTTCAGTTATTGGAGACTCATTATGTTAACTATTCTCGATGCCAAGGAGAGGAGTCAAGACAGCATATTTTTTACGCAAACAAAATAGAATTGCCCTAGTAATATTCGTCAAAAATTGAACATTTGATAACATTATTCGTCCCGACTCGCATCAATTATCTACGAATAATAATAATATTGATTTCCGAGTTATCAGCAAACATCCCGGAAATGCATGCTTCTGTATTAAAAAATGATTTGTCGTCTATTGCTCAAGATAGATGCTGATATTCCCCCAAGCAGTATTTTGCCCACTGTCCCTTACGACCCTTCACAATCAGCCGTCTCTCTTTTCCTTCCCTAGTACAATCGAGGTGGTGGCTGGGGGGAATGTGATCATTTGCTAGTCATGATTGTAATTGTCAATCAATAGATGTCCACATATATACGGTTCTTTCCGATGTCTTTAGCCCCATCTTCAGCGTATCTCTTCCGCAATTCCTAATAAAGGAAAATTCTCAAACAATTTCAAATTGGAAGCTATAGCCTTAATCATTACTGCGCTGTCGAATGATATGTTTCAAATTATTGCGCCAAGTCAACTCTTTCAAATTTATTCTTTCTTTTTAATGTATGAGCCAGTACATATTTTTTTTTTTCAAATAAAATAACATCCTCACATAACATCATATTTGTATTCAAAGCTGAATCTTGTCCAGCGGATGCACTGTTAGACTATTTCGATCGTTCATATACAGTAGTTCAGTTAAGCTCAATCACCTCTAATAACAGTTTCTACTATTCCAGTCACGCCTTTGAGAGCATAAATCCTGAAGGTCTATTTTAAATGCGTAATGTAAAGTTTTGCGTATCTTCAATTACTGGTTTCGCTCTCACCTAGGCGCCCGATTCATCTTAGTCCAATGAAACTCATTCTACTATTGTATGTGCCCAATTACCGGTTGTTTAGGGTTCTATATTAGCGTCGGCACCATACATTGCTTACATACATGTCCAACTGTGCCCAAACATGAATGTCTATTTTGCCGAATACGGCACGGGATTTTGTTCCAGCGAAAGGGCTGCTCTTGCCGCCGATGTGATAATTATCGATGCATGGTGGGTTTTCTATGGTTGCTCATATCAAATATACTTTCACCAATTCTGAATTAAACTTATAATACGGCTTTCTCAAAAAAAAAACAGTTCAGTTCGTGTGTATGACGTCATCCGAAAATGAAATTTTACTTGAGTATCTAGAATGAAATTCTTGAGAATCATAGTGGATGATTGAATGGATTTAAAGAGCACTTAAATATAGCTGGCAATAACTTTATAAGACTTTTGGTGTTATGTTCTGTGCCTCGTACCAGCTGCTAGCAGATATTTTGTTAAAATGATTTGTTTGTTCTTTATAGTTTGGAAAATAAAGTGCAGGCAATAACAATAAGGTAAGTCCCTTCAAACTAGTTCAATTTCGTTCCTATCTCCCTATTGTGATGAATCTGCATGCAAGTTCAATAAGATACTCCCATTCCATGACACCGATGAGTTGTTTTCCATAACCGATCGCATCTATTTTCCAACAATTCTACGAAGCCGACGAAATAATCAAAAATTCACATAGTACTATGAAGGCATAAGAATCTCTGCTCAAAACCCTTCTCACGAAAATTGAGGGAATGCTGTTCTCCTTCATTTTCGAGGTGAAATCGAGAGTTGACGAAGGGTTACTGATAGATTTTCAAATTTCTACTATTTCACAGGAATTACCAGAAAGTTTGTGATCTCAGTCCGACAAATTAGACTTGAGGCATGTAGAACCTACCCAGGAATAGAGTTCTTGGTGTTCTTTTCAATTTTCTGCTCTGCTGCTTTGAATAATAAACAACCTCAAAGTTGTTGAACATTACCATTTCGTGGCTTGTCTGTTTATTTGTAAATTCCGTCGAGTCACCTCCTGCGGTAATATTTGATCTAAATTGAAAGAAATGGGATTTTACGTTTTTAAATGGTTTAAAAATGTAATTTTCTTGTGATCTTGAACACGTATTAGTATAGATTAAAGTGTATGAATTGAATGTTAATTTTCCACTACCTAAATGAAACAACTGTCTTATTTTGTCACAATGTCGTCAATATGGGTGATAACATAACTTATCTTGAATGACATACATGAATCATAACATAATACCCAGTTGTTACTTTTTTCCTTTTTCTTTTATTGAAGCCTCAGCAACCCAGTCAACCTACATGGTCTGTGCGCCACGTGACAGTAGGGCCTTCCATTCCTCCCACCCAAAAGGGGCCTGCCAAGCACACTAATGGAGCCGAGGACACCCGGTCGAGCAAATGGAAAAGGTTGGGAAACGAATGATATCGTTTGTTGACAGCAAACAAAACGAGAGAACATGTTCAACCAAATAAATGATTTTAAAGCTGTTTAATTTTTTAAACGCGAACGTAATCATTTTGCTCGCGTGGTATATCCGAAAAATTGATTAGAAATGCTGTTGACCAATTCACGAGTAGTTTGAATGACACTGAACGCACACTGTAAACTTTTAGTAAGTTTTTCCCTATTATTATCTATAAAATGCTGATTGGTTATGAGAACAAATGAAATATTTTTTGTTGCAGTTGTAAATCATGTGGCCAAAGTTGACATTTTGCATCACCTACGACATTTGGATGAAGACCAGGCTTGAGGTAATATCTGACTGAACTGTTCAATGAGCGCGTCCCTAAGGCCAGGTTACTTGGAAGGGGAGGAAGCACAGATCCATATTTCCTTTGACGTACGTGGGGTAGGAATGCCTGCCACCGTCCCCCTTGCGTGTAGTACAGGCGATTCAGTGCGAGGGTGCCAGGGATCTCTACCTCTCTACTTACTTCAACTAAAGCGTAAAGGAGTCGGAGAGGCCGTGCGTCTCCATCCCCGATTGTCAAAATCGTTGAATGTGCATGGTTGCAGTGCGGATGAATGTGCATAGTTGAAGTGCGGATAAATGTGCATAACTGCAGTGCGGATGAATGTGCAGGGCTGCAGTGCGGATGAATGTACATTTTTGCAGTGCAGATGAATGTGCATGGCTGCAATGCAGATGAATGTGCATGGCTGCAGTGTGGATGAATATGCATGGCTGCAATGCGGATGAATGTGCATAGCTGCAGTGCGGATGAATGTGCATGGTTGCATTGCAAATGAATGTGCATGGCCGCAATGCAGATGAATTTTTCAATGGTTGCAGTGCGGATGAATGTGCATAGATACAATGTGGATGAATATGCATGGCTGCAATGCGGATGAATGTGCATAGCTACAGTGCGGATGAATGTGCATGGTTGCATTACAAATGAATGTGCATGGCTGCAATGCGGATGAATGTGCATGGCTGAAGTGCAGATGAGGCTAAGAGAATGGCGTTAGCGATGAGTGGGACAAAATTGAAACCTGAGTGAGCTTGGTGTGACCGGCGGAAGAAAGTCAGTTGTGACGAAGAAGTAGTGTCTCTGCAAATGTGGGAAAGCACTCATATGACATATGAGGAGGTGATAGGCTATAGAGCTGATTTCATTCAGCTACAATTTGAACCCTGGGTAAAGAAGCGCCAACTCGACGGCACCACCGTCCTTTATTAATTTAGTGCCTTAGCAGGGAGCCTTGTCACCTAAGCCAGCAAACGAAGCGATTGCCTCTGCCTTTTCGCTCATAATCACAAACTGCTATGCTCACAATGGCATGACACTGCAGTACCTAAACGACGGGTTGTCAATAATACTGCCATGCCTCCAGCTGCACATCAACACGTCCATAAATATAAGCATCTTCCCTCAAAATTTCAAGCATGCTCTCATTATATCGATCAATAAAAAAGTGAGAAGAATAATCCATCAAATCATTGACCAATAAGTCTCTTACCTGTAACTTCCAAAGTCCTAGAAAAATTATTTTACGTTTACACCAGGACTATTTAGAGGACAAAAGACTCATTCATGACTGTCAGTATGCATATAGGTGCAAGACAGTTGCTGACGACGCACTAATCGACATATTTGATCAAGTCTACAAAACTATTGACCGAAATTGTCTCGCACAACCCTCTTAAGCTTTGGAACTATCATACGCCTCTGACAGGGTATACCACGACACCTTGCTGTAAAAACTCTTACAAATAAACGTTCAAACATCCTGGTTTCAAAGCTACCGCGGTGAAACCTACCAATCTATTATGATAACCAGAGAAATTATCTCGTCTCCGGGACCTGTAAATCTCAGTGTCTCACAGGGAGATATTCTCGGACCTGTTCTTTCCATCCTGTTTGTAAATGACATTAGTTGTGGAAATCCCGTTGGCAATGCAAACTTGACAATATATGCTGAAGATATTCAATTACTGTCCGTCCATTCAACTCACAAAAAATTGGAGGAGCTGAAGGACGATGCAGAAACAGCGTTGACTCGCTGAAATAGCGTTGACAAAAGCATTATTTAGATATCAAAAACAAATTCATCTAGAGTACCCGACAATTTCGTTGTTAACCGTTCTGTGATGAAAATCCTTTCTAAAACACATTCAAAAGTCTAGGAGATTTTGGTCGATCCTATTATCTCATTATAACACCATGTGGAAAAAATTTGCTCTTAATTGATTGGGACACGCATGTTCCCGATAGCTTAAAAAAAATCCACTCGATTTTAAATGAAGACTTCTCGTAATCCACGCTTTGATCTTCTCACATTTAAATTACTGTCCGACCGCTTCAGGGTCTTAATCTGTTTATCATAAGATTGCTGTGTTTCCCTCAAAGTTAGAATGATAACAAACCTTGCAGCTCTTTGTTATGCGTGCTCTCTTATGTCAGGGTCATGCCCGTATATCCCATTTTGTAACGGTGACATTGGCTTTTTTCGTGATGAAGAGCCACCTCTAAAGATATCAAAACGTCGATACATCCGGATCATATGCACCAGAAAGTCATACAACTTATCCAAAAACACCTGTCTCTATGATGTTCTTAACCTTTGACGGGTACATGAACGTACTCATTTGTTCATTTTTTCCATAGAACGAGAAAGTCATATGTGAACAAAATACATTGCTCGATAAAGTTTTATGTGTATAAACTCTATTACAAGGTAAATTTGTACCTTAAATACAATGTGTGTTATAGAATTGAGACAAACATGAACGTGTTCATTTGCTCCAGAGAACTGCTATGTCATATGTGTAACCGATTACATTAAAACTGCACGGTTTGTCATCATTGTTGAAAATGTTATATATCGGAGTTGCAGATGCAGCTATTTTACGCGTTGGTTTAGTAATAATTAGGTACAAACCATGAGGAGGGAATTGATTGCCATTGCAATTCGATTTGTGATATTAAAGCAGATCTACTTACTGATCAACGAAAATATTCATCTTGTAGAGAGTTATACGAATGCCACTAAAATTTCATTCAACTGAAGAGGGAAAATTCGTGATATTGAAGAAGATCTACTTTCTGATCAACGAAAATATTCATCTTACTATGAGTAATACGAATGTCACTAAAATTTCATTCAACTGAAGAGGGAAAATGGTTTGTGCCAAATAATTAGTTTGTACCGCATGGTTTGTACCAAATAATGACTATACTTCAGAAGCTTCCCTAACAATCCATCCTATTGTTATGACTTCACAAAAATCATCTAGATCCCTGGCCGGATGGAAGAGAGTTCATGTTTATGGATGGAAGTCATCCATTGATTTATAACAATCTAACTCCTTCTTCATTATCCACGTCATCATGTGTATATAGATAGAAACCCGCTTAATTATATAATGTAAGTCCTGTAATTCATCAGCCAATTTTGTTTCTCTGAATCCTAACAGAGTAGATGCAAAATAGTATGTAATATTCAGAGGTGGGAATTACGTTAATTTTTATTTAGTCCGCTTATCGCGAACACGTTAATCCTCTTAGCTATTCCGCTAAACGGGAATCCGTTTATTGCCCAGGATCCCAGTCAGCTAAGGCTAATCCACAATATGCAAAAAATTATCAGCCTGCTAACTAGTTATGTTTGCATAGACATATCCAGTGAACAAAAGATCAATACTCAATAGTTCAATGCGAATCACGCTTCTCCTCGATCTAGGACAGCCTGTTCTCTCCTTCAACAGATGCAGGTTCCCCTTGAGAAATACCAGCCTCTCAAAGTTGTCCGCCGTCAGATATAACCTCTTGGGCCTGAGGATATCAGATCCGATGCTAAATAACCTCTCCACTACCGCAGAGGAAGGAAGGGGGAGTTGTACTTGATGAATAAGTCCAACCAACCTTTCTTTGGAGTACGGAGAACTGGTCAAAGGAGAGAGGGGTGTTGTACCTCACCTTCACCTTGTTCCACTCCCCATAAGTGCCGTCCAAATCCTCTTGGAGACTGCTTGGAGTCGCCGCCGGCTGGCTGTTGGCTGGCTGTGAAGGAGTCATCCTCAATCACTTCCTGTACTTGGAATTCGGTGACCTCTTCATCAGGGGCCATTTTGTGCACCATCTCACGGATAACCCATCTCATGATTTTGTACCTTAATCCCTCATTCTGGTAGCCAACCACTCCTAGTTTGAAATATGAGTGAAGGGCTGTGCTCATCTGAAGGTTCATTTCTAGAATGAGGTGATCAAACCTTTTCTTCAAAGCCACCCTTGGGTTATCGTTGTTTGCCCGCGAATAGTTTATCTGCTCTTGAGCCTCGAAGATGCTTGTGTCACTTCTCAATTCCTTCATGAGCTTGAGGTTTGGCTAGAGGATACACAAAGAGGCATTCTCCTCAGACTGTAGGACATCCAAATACTTAGAAAGAGGTTTCATAATTTTACATTACTTACCCTGCAAGTCCATGTCACCCTCACAAAATTCAGGAAGCCCCTGATTGGGGATAACAACGTTTAGCTTGTCCTTCTTCTCGTTGTCTTCTAGCACCTCTAGCAGCCCAGCACAGGAGTGGTCATACGTCACCCCTGGCGTCTGTAGCTTTTTGGACAGTGGTATAGCCGCCACTGTCCACCTGTTCTGGCAGTTTGACAGTGGTATAGCCGCCACTGTCCCCCTGTTCTGGCAGTTTGACAGTGGTATAGCCGCCACTGTCCACCTGTTCTGGCAGTTTGACAGTGGTATAGCCGCCACTGTCCACCTGTTCTGGCAGTTGCACATCGCCTGTGACTTTTAATCAGTCTTCGTGAAGAAGGGCCTCCAACCAGTGTTCCAGCCAAGCACCTTTAAAAATTAATGGTGATCAGTTCATTACCTCATTCCAATCAATTAAATGGCACGGCTACTTTTATATATTAGTATTTACTAATTATTTGAACAGTACTTATCATAAATTAACAATGCAAGACATGATATTTGTTTTGAATATTTATAATTCAATAAGATGAAGGTAAAATAAAACAACGTTAAATGTTTGATACTCACCTTCGCCGCCATCAGGTCGACAGTCCAGGCTCCACAGCGGTGGTGCTTGGGCAGCACCCGTCGATTGTCGTCGTCCGTTTCCCCTTGTGAGGAGTCTTCCACCGTTACAGCCTCGCCTTCTTCTTGAACAGGCTCTTGAGACTGAAATCATTGTTAAATAGTTACAATATTAAATTTGAAAAAAAATATTTTTACCACATTAACCAAATATTTCAATAGATATTCTGATTTTAAAAAAATCATTCTTTTTCCAATTCATTTCAAATGTTGAGTTTATCATCATTATTTAATAATCAATGATCAATTGAAAAAAGTTATCATAACACAAATGTATTTTTATGTTACGATTTTGGTTCAATTACCCCACCTCCTCTTCATCATCTTCAACATTACCGGAAAACATGTGAAGGCGGGTACATAGTATGTCATATGGTCCGCCATTGTGCTGACGACCTTGTTTGATGTGTCAAACTCCTGATGCAGTTCCACTATGGCCTTAGCCAGGTAAGTCCCGCTCTGCTGAACAACAATCTCCTTCATTCCTAAGACGGTTTTTTCCCTTTTGAGGCTGACAGGGTCAACCCAGTGCACAGTCATCCCTAGGAAGCTCATGTTGAGGGAGGACCAGATGTCGGCCGTTGTCGACACATAGCTGACTTTTGACAGAAGGTTGCTCATGGCTCCTTAGGTGTCTTCGTTCAGTTGAGACATGTCTCTGGTTAGCATACTCCTGGGAGGCTGATTGATATCTGTTTTCACAGATATAATAAACTCCCTGAAAGCGTGGGAGTTGGTCAGGTGAGCAGACACAATGACTTCGATCAAGAAGGTTTAACACAGCTTCAGGGCCTCCATGTAGTTAAATTTCTCCTTTTCACAGTCCAAAACAATAAAAATTAATTCAATTACTCTAAGGAGGTCAATTAGCCAAAATATTTAGATTTGTATTATTGCAGTTACACTGCTGAAACTTGTAGACATATAACAGTCCAAACGAAAAAAATTGGTTGTTGTAAAAAAAATGGAGTCATCTATATGTAGAACACCAAAGTTCATAGAAATAGTTAAAATGGTTTCATTCGCCAATCAATTAGCCATTTTTCTAAGAAAATTTAAAGCGATACATTAATGTAAAAAAATGTGATATTGATAATTTCAATATTTTATACTGTGATCATTGGTATGATAAATACAATTTATTGGTTAGCATTTAGATAATAATAAATATTTGTCAACCTCGCTTAGAGCCGGCACTCAGAGTAGCCACGAAATTGGGATACTAACCAGAGTGCTGGCCTTTCGTAGTGGCTTTTTAGGTTATAGTATGATTTCGCAGAGTTGCTTATCTTGTTGTTGGAGAACTAGCACTTTCTTTTTCCATTTTTTTTGCTGTTGACAAAGTAATTTCTATGTGACCTGCTCACGAGCCTGTTATCATGGGCAGGCTGGCTGTCCCCTTGGCTGGAGGTGTCAGCTAATAGGACCAGTCCCTCTTTCGGGATCATGGCGGCGGTGCTACCAGGCTCGTTTGATGAAGGCGACGACCTTAGATATCTTTCCATTTTCTACCGTACATGTAT
>SDVV010031667.1:0-11520 GCA_016164225.1 Gammarus roeselii
TATTTATATGTACATATGTATGTATATATATATGTGTATATGTATGTGTATATATATATATATATATATATAAATTTCGTGAACCATATTGTTTTCAGTGTGAGTGAGCGTTTCTTGGGTTGAGATGGGGGAGCGAGTGCAGTGTCTACCGCCCTCCCTCCTCCCCTTTCCCAACTGCCGTTGGAAATTTCCACTACTCGCTGTTGTCAGATGAATTTCTTCTGTCGTTATAGAGCAATTCATTAAAAGCAAGGTATCCCCCTGTTGTGGGAGTAAGTCATTATAAGGTATATATATAACATTGAAAAGGGTCATTTCTATGGTATGGTAATGTTTTATTTACGTCAAGAAAGCGTAAGTCGTAGTTGTTGTAAATTGAAATAAACCATCTTGTGTTCAAAATGTCCTGAGTGTCCGTGCGTATGTTGTTACCAAGCGGCGAGCTTCAAAGGTGATCGCCTCCGGTAAGAAGCTGAGGGGTTCAGTGCGCGTTTAACCATGACGAGTGTCGGTCGTACCGCGGCATATCAGGATAGAAGCACCTTTTGGATACTTTAACTCAACATCAATGACCGCCATTGACTAGAAGTAATGTTAGTGACTGTAGTTTAGAAATAACTAACCCTGCCAGCTAGAATGACGCAGTTTTAGTATAATAATAGGTGCGTAGCACAGATGACTATCGAAGAGAAGACGCCACATGAAGTGGCAATTCGTGAAGACCGAAATCCCGCTAAATCCAAGTAAGTTCCCATTGTATCAGTGATGTGATAAATATACTTAATCCAAAAAATCAAAGATGCAATCAGTTGTCGATTCCATGAAAAGTGTACCTTAAAGAAAGATCAGTGTGTAAAGTGATAAGGGAAAGGAAATAATTCGAACCGGATATGAAGATCAGTGCCGCCATTGTTTTGAAAATAGCAAGCGTCATGGTGACAACTCCATCTTGGAAAATGATGTGCCCAACGAGTGTCCAGTGTGAATATAAAGCTATAGGCAGTGATATATTCATTTAATGTGTTTAGATGAATATTTCCTAGAAAATCGGGAAAATGCTGAATTTGTCATATTTATATATAGGACAGGTCAATAAATGGAATTAAAAGCTGAAGTTGACGTTTTGTATTAAATGATGTGTAGTAATTAACAAGTTATCATTTTCAAACATTATAATGGGAAGAGCCAGATTCCTACTGGCACATGGTAAATGAATGATAATTGGGGCTGATGTTTGATACTTTAGTTTTCAAGGTTAGCATTGGTTGACAAAGTTTGAGTGCAACCCCGGTTATCATTGGGGATTACTCTGTCAAATGATGACAGCTTCAATTATCCGAAAAGGTAAAAGAAAACTACATAAAATATTGTTAAGCCTGGTAACAAATGGTGTCAATTTGGAGTTTTGTTTTCATATTTGTTTCTATGCCACGAAAAGTAGTGAGCTTTTCTCTGTCAGGTTCCGGAAACATTTAGGAAGACACAATTTCAATTGATAAATAGTTAAATAAAGCAGACATAGGTTGTGTCTACATGCTATCAGGAGATCGTTATAGCGTTGGGAAGAAATAATCATTTACTTGATTTATTCTGTGCCTATGAGAAGTAGTGACTCCTCTCGTGGCAGGCTTGGAAGTTAACATGGTAGATCGTTGGTGTCTGTAAGTCACCAAGATCAAAATCAAGTGTCAATAGATTCCTTTATCTTTTTTTTATATACCATGAAAAGTAGTGTGCTTTTCACTGACAGGTTTTGGAAACATTTAAGAAAGGTGAAATTTGTTGACTAGTTAGTCAAGTAGACTCCGTAACTGAACGGACAAGGTAAAAAAGTTATTCTGTGACGGATAAATACCCAAGGATCTCAGGATGGCGCCACCCTTGGACTGTCCCATTCGTAGTAAGGGGGCATAAAAGGGCTTCAGAACGACACTGCTTCCAAAGTTGAAACCGTGTTGTGATGCAGACTCCTTCAGTGCCCATGAAAATTTAGATGCTCTTGCTATGAATGTGAGGCTAGCTGAAGGGCACATCCAAAAGGTAGTAGAGCTGCAAGAGCAAATCCAAGAGATCCAGATAAATGACGGAACAGTTAACAAAGATGCACTGTACAATATGGCAGCGGACCATGTGAAAGAGTTAGACGAGGTAAGGTTGCTCATCACAAAATGCAACCGCTTGATGGAAGAAACTAGCGTTGGTCCACCTAGCAACGCCACTCCATCTGTTAGTGAAACAAGGAGGGCAGCAAGAGAGAAGTTACCAATTCTAGAGATAATGGAGTTCTCTGGGGACATACTCTCGTTCAATAGCTTAAAGCTATTGATCAGAGTCCAGATTTGGAACCCTCTGAGAAATTCCATTATCTAAGTAGCAAGTTGAAGTGACCTGCCCAATGTGTGTTGATGGGTTTCACACCCACAAATGAGGCATACCCTCAAGCAGTAGCACTGCACAAAAACCAGCTTAAAGATGAGTCGCGCATAAAAATTGCTCATCTTTATGCCTTGGATGACATCCAAGCAAATTCGTGATCCTTAGTATTCCTGCGGGAGTTCAGACAAAGGATGGAGGCTCAATTGTGTCACTTGGAGACTGCAGGGATAGACTGCAGCAAGTGCACAAATTGCAGTTTCATCTTAGTCAACCTGCTCAAGAGAAACTACCTCCCACCAATTTAGAAGCTTGCAATGGTCACAAAGATATTTCTGAAGCCTGGAACATGAAGAATTGCCGCGTGGCACTGCAAGAAGTCATAGTTAGAATGGAAGACTGTGACGCACAAGGTAAATCCCAAAATCCTGGGAAGCAAAGGCCAACTGCTAGCACTCAAAGACCAGCACATAATGAAAATCGCTCCAGAGGGACTCAAGGAGATAACTCCAAGCCCCTGAGCACTGTTGGGTCAATTCAGGTAGGAACAAGTGCTTCAAGGTGGGAAACATAGCAACGGATTGCTCTGAAAAAGACCCATTCTGCAAAATATGTAAAAGGACGGGTCACTATGGTGCTCTATGTAATAAAAGAGGTAAGTATCCGCTTTTAGATGACAAGAGTAGAGTAAAGTACCGCGAATATGCCCTGGAGATAGGTGCCGCGAATATGCCCTGGATACAAGTGGTGCGAATGTGCCCTGGATACAAGTGACGCGAATATGCTCTGGATACAAGTGGCGCGAATATGCCCTGGATACAGGTGGTGCGAAACAGCCCTGGAGATAGGGACTACATATATGCTTTGTGAAGGAATTAAATAGGCGATAATTAGGGGGAGTAAGACACGGATGTGAAGGAATTAGAAATAGGATGACTAGATCTTTGAACCTATTATCGAATGTAATTGTTATGAAGTATATTATTTGATAATGTGTCTGACTCAGGCGCTGTATTTCTCGGACATTGTAGTTATATGTTAAGGCAAAATGATCTTGTGGTCAAGTAAGTTACTGATGGTTCATAGAGTTACCAAGAACGCAAGTTTTTTGTGAGTCGGCCGATGTATTTGTTAGGATGTTTGTTATTTGTTAGTGTGTCTGACTTAGTCGCTGTATATCTCGGACATTGTAGTTATATGTTAAGACATTGATCTTGTGGTTAAGTTAGTTGCTGATGGTACATAGAGTTACCAAGAACGCCAGTTTTTTGTGAGTCGGCCGATGTATTTGTTAGGATGTATGTTATTTGTTTGTGTGTCTGACTTAGTCGCTGCATATCTCGGGCAATATAGTTTTATGTTAAGACAATTACTCTTGTGGTCAAGTGAGTTACTGATGGTACATAGAGACTGCCCGGGACGGGTGGGGAAGAGGGGAGGGGTTGACCGGAGTCAGGCGGTGTCCAAAACGCAAGTAGAAGCGATTGCTATAGTTCAACCGCAAGTGGTAATTAGCTATGACAATTAGCGATTTTATCTCTGGATGTGCGGTCACACAAAGATTAGTTTTCCATACGGGAAAATTTCAGTTTCCTTACGGTGTCTGGTTGCTTTCATTTACGATTGCTTACGTACGGAATATATAGATGTATGTTATTAGGTCTTGTCGATGCTGTATATGATTGTTATGGAATATTTCGCGCGGTAGGTGGGCATGGATGATATATATTACTAGGTTTGTTATTGAATGACTCAATTGAATAGAAGGCATTGCTTATACATGTATATTAATGGAATAAAATTCACATTTAGGTGAACAATTTTAGGGTTTTGGCATAACATTCACGCGTATTCGAAAACATATTACAGGTGGACAATCAATCATGGTCAATTATATATATTCATTTGATTTACATAGAATCATTTACATCGTTTTTATGGGTTTTGTTACAGTTTTTTCCAATGCATTTTTTTCCAAATGCCTATTTAGGTGGACAATGAGACGAGTTTATTATTATAATTTATATATTTTCATATACATAATAGCATACAAGGATTATTTACATTTTATGAACATTTACAGGTTGTAACTTGTTGAGGTTCACGGTCTTTCATCATTTCATGTAAAAGTGCACTCGTAGTATTTCTGCATATTTTTATTCTATAGCTAATGCACTCTCAAGCGATCGACCTGTACCAATCACTGTCATACGGACAGCAGGCTATGAGCAAGATTGTTATAGAAATTTAGGATATATTACAGCTATATCGTCAATATAGAACATTTTTTCAGGTATAATATAGTCACATGTTGTTCATTTTTAGTGTTTTATATATCTGCTTTCATCCTGATACAATATTTGACGTTGTTATTATAAATATAGAATAGACGATTTGTTACAAACTTGGTCTTGCTATTTGGTTATTGTATGTTTACTGTAGGTCCGTTCTTCAATATTTAGGATGAGTTAGAGAGTCCCCTAGGCAAAAACCTAGTTATGTTTATGACTGTTTGTATGAGTAAACCGATTTACTAGGATGATTACCCTAGTGTATTACACTTTTTACTGTGAATTAGAGCAGAGTAGAGCATCTTATTTAGATATTTTATATATGTTGTTGTTGTTGAAAGTTTTTTCTCCACGACAATCATAGGAATGTATGTTTAAGAGGTGTAAGTCCGCACTGCATCTTTGTGGAACTTTTGTAATTGAACCCTAGCATGTGTATAGTGTAACGTTTAGAAGACGATTTACCGGATAGAGGGCTCCTAGAGCATTTACGGTTTGGCTACCCTTCACCTGATGAGATATATATCTTCGATAGCTTAGGTACCTGTGTACAACTTCAATTAGCTTAATATCTATCACAGTTTCAACGTGGGGCAACAGGCGTTTAGTGCATTTTCAATGCTAGTTCATTCGAGTTAAATTTAGGATATTGCAAACAAAGATTTATTAGATATATTATTTTTATTGATAATACATTTTGATACATTTTATATTTACATACATGGGAAATCATTTATACGAAAACAAATCTTTTTACCACTGAAATTTTGACGAGAGCATCTCGGCGAATCATAAGTAATGATTTCGACCTCCCTCTCTTGTGTTATCTTGATCCTTGGTACCAGTGCCACTCTGTGGGTTCTATATCAATGATGTATATTTATTCCTCGCTTGAAGCTGTAGACTCGTCATATCGGTGTAGGATTTATCATCTGAGTATGTTTTTTTTTCTCTGATCTATTGGTGTTCTAGACTAACGCCCTTAGTACACATTTTAGATAAACGTCGACCTTTGGGAGAAGTGTATGCAACACTTGCAATCCTATCCTTGTAATCAAAACTTTGTATTCAGTCTTCAGCGAGCTTTTTATGGACGCTATTTTTTTAATTACTTTTACATGTTTATGACATCGAATCGTTTCAGGTTTCTTCTTGCTATTGCCCACATTACCATTAATTATATTCCCGCAGATTTCCGAAATATACATAATCCTCTTAGCACTCAAACGTTTGAGACATGATTCTCTCTCCTCATGTTTCATTACCAATAATTTTGAAACAAAATCAGGTATACATTTGATTTTATTATGCAATTTTTCACTTCGTATACTTGTCACCCTTTCACTACCTCATTTGATATTTCGGTTTCCTTCAACGTTTGTAGGTTATTCTTTACATGACATATCCTCGATATCACTATCACTGATATCCATTCCACTGAAAGTATCCCGCGTTTTCTCCTTGTTTTCAGTATTTTCAATTTCAGCTAAGGTTTGGGTTTTCTCCCCCCATGTCACCCAATCTTTATACGTTTCACGTTTGGTTGATACCGGCACCATACTTTCTTTTACGCTCGCACCCTGTTGAGCGTCGTCTATAACATCAGATTGGAAACCCAAGTCCGGATTATTATTTTCTATCAACACAGCCGTAGCATCCTTAGAGCTTATATTTTTTCGCCCATTTTTAAGAATATCATATTCAAGATGATGCTGTCCTTTCAGATGTTACAAAAACCCGAACGTTGATCTTGATTTGCTTAATTTTATCTCCGCATTGCGAATAACACATACCCTCGCATTCTCCTTTCTGGTAAAATATTTCCGTATCGTACTGGGCGACATCTTTCTTCTCTGAAAGCGGACCGCTATCTGAATGAGTACAGATCTAACCAACTTAACCATGAATTATGAGTCATCGCTCGAGATTTTTTATGCATTTTATCACGGTTTGTTACCGCCATATACCGGCTTATGCCGGCATTTCATCACGGTTTCTTACCGCCATATACCGGCATATGCCGGCATATTACCTATTACCTATTTACTAATCTAACCAACTTAACCATGAATTATGTGTCATCGCTCGAGATTTTTCATGCATTTTATCACGGTTTGTTACCGCCATATACCGGCTTACGCCGGCATATGCCGGCATATGCCGGCATATGCCGGTATAATGTTGCTATATTCACGGTTTGATCCCGCCATATGCCGGCATATGCTGGTATAATGTAGGCGTATTCACGGTCGATGTCGGTTTAATTTCGGCATTTACACACATTTTTGCAAAAGGTTACCATACACTGCTAGATACATTAATACCTACGCAACCTAACCTAACTCCACTTATCTCTACATTTTGATCAATCCTTTGCAGTTTGATAAACACATTCATTTCTGATGTAGTAAATCATCAAAAACCTAACATAACCTAACTTATGTACGGTATTCAGTCATTGATTTCGAGATTTTTCATGCATTTTATCACGGTTTGATACCGCCATATACCGGCATATGCCGGCATAATGTAGCTATATTCACGGTTTGATCATGCCATATGCCGTCATATGCCGCCATATGCCGGCATATGCTGGTATAATGTAGGCGTATTCACGGTCGATGTCGGTATAATGTCGGCATTTACACACATTTTGCAAAAGGGTTACCATACACTGCCAGACACATTAATACCTTCGCAACCTAACCTAACTCCACTTAGCTCTACATTTTGATCAATCTTTTGCAGTTTGATACACACATCCAATTCTGATCTAGTAAATCATCAAAAACCTAATATAACATAACTTTTGTACGGTATTCAGTCGTTGATTTTTACGATGCATAATACATGTCTCCACTTATCTCTACAGTTTTGATCAATCCTTTGCAGTTTGATACACACATCCAATTCTGAACTTGTAAATCATCAAAAAACTAACCTAACCTAACTTATGTACGATATTCAGTCACTCTTTTATTCAATGAACTTATGTACGATGTTCAGTCGTTGTTTTATACAATGCATAACAAATATCTCCACTTGTCTCTACATTTTGTTCTATTCTTTGCAGCTTTGATAACTTACACCTAATTATTTCTACTGCGCAATCAATCTCGACTCATATTTGTTTCCATCATCATACAAACAGGTTCTTCATCTCATACTAGATCTACCACATTTTTTTGTCAATATCTCCTGACACTTCATCCTTTGACGACTCGCATAGTTGATCTACCTTTTTTCTTTCCAATTTTTTTTCCAAACTCTTCACGATGACAGCGTTTCAAATGTCTCTACACGTTACTTGTGGATTTATGTTTATTCAATTTTATTCCTTTCTGGCGAAGTTTACAGACCCCCATCACCTCATTTCTTTCGAACAATCGAGGACTCAAGCTATAACTCATCATTCGACAACAGAAACCCGATATTGACTGAGTATATTCTCATCGGACTCTGATTTATATCTCACCATTCTGTCACACATATACAGCATTTACCCCGAGATAGGTTTATGGGTACCGTTGCAACCCTTGAAATATATTCTCCTACCGACTTCAACAACTTCGAAGCTCCAACCAACGCAATTTATGCAATTTCACGCTTAACCTTTGAGTTCTAGGATATTATAAACAATTGATTTAGGAATTTACATACACATGAGAACATATCCATGGATGTGATAGTGGTTGACACTCTAGCTGAAAGACTACACATGAATGGAGTAAATGAGCTTGTTCAAAGGTTAACAGCCAAAGGACGTAAACTGGCTGATTGTTTTGATAATATAGTCCACTACCATGTAGACATGCTCGTGAGAGCAGACTATTAGTATAGCTTCATCATTCCTAAAGAACAGTATGAAGGAGTTACAATAATATCATCAAGGCTCATAGACATGTTGTCTGGACCCATAACAAATAGAGAGTTGGCATCCCCCCAGGTAAGTGTAATCACTTCACTCAAGGTTACAGTCTACAAGGAACCTGAAAGAGATGTCGACCAGTTTTGGAAGCTAGATATCATCGACATTTTGCCAGAGGAAGCTCACCCAGATGATAAAGCAGCCCTAGAGCAATTCAACAGAAGCATCAGATTCTCTGTGGATACGTATGTAGCTAGACTACCGTAGAAAGCCTCTCATCCCACGCTTCCAATTAATTATCGCTTGGCTCAGAGAAGGCTGGTAAGTAATCTCAAGCGTTTGAAGTCAGAACCTGAACTCTTGAAGCACTATGATGGTGTAATGCAAGAACAGTTGCAGAAAGGTTTCATCGAAAGGGTAAGTGACATGAAACCGATGGATTTTTGTCATTACTTGCCACACCACTCAATAGAGAAGGACTCTCCGACAACTCCCCTGCGGGTGGTATTTGATTGTTCAGCTAAACCACACATCGATGCAGTAAGTCTGAATGATTGTTTGTACTCTGGACCATCCATGGTCCCTGCGTTACCTCAAATGTTGATGCGATTCCGATTGGGGGCGCTAGCTGCCTGTTCTGACATTGCAAAGGCGATCTTGATGGTAGGGTTGGATGAGCAGGATAGGGATTTTACGAGGTTTCTATGGCCTAGAGATCCCAAGGATCCTGACAGTCCCAAAGACACTTATCGCTTCAAGGTCATCCTCTTTGGAGCAGCCTGCTCTCAATTTATCCTAATGCGACCATTGATCACCACTTGGAAAAATATGGTGAACAAAATGACATTACTGACAAAATCAAAAGGAAAATCTATGTGGATAACTTCTTGATCACAGCATCAACAAAGACTGAGTTAAAAGAATTTCATGGTTCATCTAAGGAAATCGTATGTGGAGCTGGGCTCAACCTCAGGGAATGGGCAACAGGAGTAATCACGAGGAAACTCAAGTCAAGTCACCTGTGGTGGCATGGACCCGAGAACATAGTGGAATTCCAGGAGTGGGAAAATTTTCCAACTCAAGTGCACACTGTAACACTAAATAAAGCTGAAGAGATCCCACCCCCCCAAACCTTTCCTTCTTGCAGTTGCAAACAAATGTTGCACCTTCAAGAAGTTGACTAACACTCTGGGGTGGGTGAAGAAATTCAAAGAGCGCCTAAAGGTTAAGGTAAATGGTAATTCAAATGGTAAGTCAAATGGTAATTCATATGGTAAGTCAAAGGGTATGGTAAAAGGTAAGACAAATGGTACTCCTAATGGTAAGTTGGTGAACAAAGGTATGAGACAACCAATGAGTTTGACTCTCAAGGAGAGGGAATGGTCTGAGAGCTGGGCAGTCAAAGCACTTCAGCAAGAAGTATTTGCGGATGAGATAAAATTCATCCGCAATCCCAGTTCCAGGCGCTCCGCTCCATTGATGAAGCAACTCAACCTGACGCTCAGAGGTGACAAATTAGTAGTAGTAAGTAGACTCACCGAAGCTGAGGTGGAGGAATCTGTAAAATATCCAGTCCTACTACCTGCCAAGCATCGGATCACCGATATGATTATTGAAGAATGTCACAAAACAAGACACCACTTGGGAATAAACCACGTTGTAGCCAGCCTACGCCAAAGGTGGTACATACCGAGAGCCCGACCGAGAGTCAAAACCATAATTAGGAAGTGCATGCAATGTAGACGGGAACGTAAGACACATTTCCGTGGACCACCAACCCCTCCTCTACCAAGTTTTAGAGTTACTCAGTTACGTCCTTTCGCGGTAACTGGTGTAGATTATGCCGTACCCTTTATGTTAATGAAGGGACTCAAGTTGAAAAAAGGTACATCGCCTTGTACACCTGCGCATCCACTCGAGCGGTCCACCTGGAAGTTGACAAGGACCTGTCCGCAGAAGCATTCCTAAGAACCTTACAAAGATTTTCCGCTCGTCGTTCCTATCCTCAAATGTTGATCAGTAATAACGGATCAAACTTTGTGAGTTCCACCAAGATCCTACAATCTTGGGAGGAACATCACAGTGTACGGAAGACCCTGAATCAAAATAAATGCATGTGGCATTTCAACCCCAGTCGGGCCACTTGGTTCGGAGGCTTTTTTGAGAGGATAGTTATGATGGTCAAACTGTGTCTTCAGAAAACGTTACACAGAGCTATGGTGACAGAAGACGAACTGCACACTGTACTTTGTGAGGTAGAAGCGGACCTCAATGACCGTCCGCTAACATCTATTTCAGACTCAGTGGATGACTATGAACCACTGATGCCATCCCAGCTGAAGCTTGGATATCGTCTAGACAGCATACTTGTCGCAACGCCTGATCCAGAGGAAGAATATGATCCCTCCATGTTCACAGCAGAACTCCTGACGCGCCGCCAGAAAACCATCCAAATGATGTTACGCCGATTCCAAACCAGGTTTAGAAAAGAGTATCTGACCATTCTACGGCATAACGCCGTAGAAACCAGGGAGATCAGCGCATCCAAAGAGTGTGATATAGTTTAGATCCACGACGAGGGTCCCAGGCTACTATGGAATCTGGGCCGGGTCATCGACCTTCACAAAGGAAAGGATGGTCACGTACGAAGCGTGAAGTTAAAAACGCGCGGTGGGACAGTCTGTCAACCGGTAGCGAGGGAATCTTTGAATGTTTCTCCCGAGTTGCCGGAACCAAAACAGGCACCCCTGTCCGATGCGGATGACATGCAAGGGGACACAATTTGCCGGGTCACCCGTGACAGATGAGACAGCTTAAACACAACAGTTGTACGTGAGTTAGGCGCTACTAGACCCAAAAAAGCAGCGGCTCTAGTAGCAAGAAAGCAAATTGTCACTCAACTACAATGGATGACAATGCGCTTTTCTCTCTGGCGGGAGTGTGTGGAGAATATACCCACATGCCTCGCACGGTGAAGAAGTTAATGTA
>SDVV010031668.1:0-11520 GCA_016164225.1 Gammarus roeselii
GATTGTTCCTCTGTAATGTTTTGTGTCGGGCGTGATGCCGACTGAGCACTTCAGTGCCTGGATTGTTCCTCTGTAATGTTTTGTGTCGGGCGTGATGCTGATTGAGCACCTCAGTGCCTGGATTGTTCCTCTGTATAATGTTTTGTGTCGGGCGTGATGCTGATTGAGCACCACAGTGCCTGGATTGTTCCTCTGTATAATGTTTTGTGTCGGGCGTGATGCCGACTGAACACCTCAGTGCCTGGATTGTTCCTCTGTATAATGTTTTGTGTCGGGCGTGATGCTGATTGAGCACCACAGTGCCTGGATTGTTCCTCTGTATAAGGGCAAATGAGATTGAAATGAACGCAGCCACTCAAGATGTTGTTGTTGGTTGGATTGGTGGGGATATTGTGCCAGAGAGTGTTAATCAAGAGGGTTAAAGACTGTACGGGTGGGGCGTCTGGCAAGGAACAATCTGGCTATATGAGTGGTAAAGGGTATGCAAAAAAGGTTTGGTTCAGTGCGACAAGTCTGTGAGAAGTACAGTGTGTAGGGAAAGGATATATTCAGTGCCTTCGTGGATCTGGAGTAGGGTCGACAGGGAGATGTTGTTGTGGGTGTTTCATTTGTATGGTTTGAGCGGAAATTTGTTTCGAGTGGTCTTGAGTTTGTATGTTAGCAGCAGAGCATGGGACAGAATAGGGAGCGAGGTGAGTGCTTGGTTACCAGTTCAAGTGGAACTAAGAGAAGGTTGCGTTATGTCTTTCTGGCTGTTAAATATGTACATGGATGGATTGGTCAGAGAGGTGAATATGCGTGTATTGGGTCGGGGCTTAGAATTGTTGGGATTATATGAACCGAGTTGACATTGAGTCAGTATCTAGTTGCTGATGATACAGCACTGGTGGCAGATTCGAAGGAACAGCTGTGTAAGCTAGTGGAGGATTTTGGTAGTGTGTGAGTGAAGAAAGCTGCGAGACTTTGTGGGTTAGAGTAAAGTAATGAGATGTTCGCAAAATTATGAAGTGTTTTTGGAGGAAGTCCAGTGCTTAAGGTTCCTGTGCTCTCATGTGGAGAAGACCGGAGTAGTGGAAACAAAAGTGAAGTTAAAAATTGAGGAATAGTGTAAAGTATACACCGAAGAGTGTGATGAGCAGTAAAAGTCATTGGGAATGGAAGCAAGGAGAGGGTTGTATGAGGAAGTATTCGTCCCAATCCTGCTCTAACGAGCTGAAACGTGGTTGGCAGGAGCGGAAGACAAAGAAAGTTGAATGTTTTCTTTCGAGATGAAATGTTCGAGAGGGATAAGATCAATAATGACGATGTTCGAATAAGAACTGGGGCAGTAAGAAATTTCACAGACTGAGCACAGTCACCTGTGCTAAAGTGGTTCAGACACTGGGAATGGATTACGGGAAAATGGTGGAAAGGGGATGAGAGCGGAGGTGACTGACCGTAGACCTAGAGGAAGTTTTAAATTTGACTAGATGGATTTCCTGAAGCCGGCTTGAGAGACGAGAGACACCACTGGTAAGGTAGCGAGGAAGCTTTCAATGGATAGACGTGAAGGAACAATGGTTGTGAATGGATGAGATCTTGCGCAGCTCTGATACGCTTTTCCTCCATTGGCGTCTCGTTGAGAAACTAATGGAATGAGGATAGGGGAGGACCCAGCCACTATGACGTAGCAGGGGTAAACCATTGATCTGTAAACTCACTCCAGACCCGATGTGTGTGGTGCAGGGTCCTGGCGGACCATTTAGCGCTCAAAGGCTACGTTTCGGTGTGTATGTGAGTGCATTAGAGAAGTGTGGAGTTCTTTTTGCCGTCGGCCACCCTCCTCCTGGGGATTCAACCTTGCGTCAGTCTCTATTTCTGTCTATGCACTATTTGCATGGGCAGATAAAAAAAGCTGCGAGCAGAGAATCTATAACATGTGGTTATATATCTGCTTTTCTCCCTTGATGCATCCCACTCAAATTATATATTTTGGTCTGTACGAACGGTCTTTAGACGAAGATATTGGAAATAATATTTTCTTCAAGTGCAAGCGATCTCCTCAACTCTGAACAACCCTCCCAGTGAATCCCCAGGACCTCCTCTATCCTAAACTACACTTCTTGAGCATCCCCGCGACCTCCTTAATCCTGAACTACACTTCGTGTGAACGACACTTCTGAAGCATCCCCGCGACCTCCTCAATCCTGAACCACACTTCTTGAGAACGTCATAATGCATTGGTCTGCATCCGAACGCCTAAATCTCGCAGGCTTTCTTTCTCAACAACGCCTCTGTCATTGTTTAGATAATGAGAGGACTCTACTATTAAATCTGCCTTTTTTTATTGCTTTATAATTTGTATTTAAATTCGTTATATTGCATTTTTTCACCAACCCAGCTGATGATTTTCTTTCTAACAGCTTGAACATCTTTTGTATCTTTTGGTTCGTACAAGATACCTAACAGTGTGGTATCACCTGTACAGAATATGTGTTTCTATCAGGGTTGTTCATTCATGTTGCGACTGTAACAATTCGTATGGTTCAAATTCTTAATATTAGTGTGCAATTTCGTTGATTCACTCGTCTAAACAAACCAAAGCGATTGTACAAATTTAAGTTAGTTACAAACAGCGTAAAATGTTTTCATTTCCATCGCAAACTGGTATATGTTAAACACATTATATGCAGCTGTAGACGAAAACAAACAGAAATGCAAACTTGGATAATATCGGCCTTAATGCAGGGAAAATAAGCACTTCTAGGGCTCTTCTACGGCAATTGTAACGCGCACTTCCCTTGCATTTTTAATTCCTGCAAATGCTCTCGTAATTCTCGCAGGCCATTTCTTGTGAAAGGTCGGGCGATCATTTCCGGGCCATTTATTGCGGGTTTGTAATCGAAGCTGGGCACAGGAGACCAAGAAGACCTGGCGGCAGAAACAAGCTTACATTGGAAACTGCACTAAAATGCTCTGGAAAACCTTTAAACAGTGAAGAACGGAACTTCGGGTACTAGATGCTTCTACAGCTTGTGCTCTGAACACCTTTTCTTGCTTTAGTACACCGATATAAGAGGTGTGAATTGAGAGTAAAAATACGACAAGACTTTAAGAACGCTTCCTATGAAACAGATACATCGGATTTGGTTTAGAGTGCGCGTGACACGCTATTACAGCAGCTCTAAGGTGTGCGAAACGAAATTTTTCGAGGTGGGTGCGAGGGCTCCCATGGCCAAAAATTGGTTGCACATCTGGGAAATGGTGAGTCGTCGGCACGGCGGGGTCGATGCGGACGTTATTTTATCTTATGAGCTTAAATGGAGTGTTGGGATGTATTGTATTAGTATTGCATGGACATATTGTACGGTTATTGTTTGTTTATTGTGTGGGTACGTTGTGTAGGGGTATACTGTATACTGTATTCGTTTGCTTGAACGTTGTGTACTGCGAGTGCTTGCGGTCGGACAGATGGACTGGAAAACTGGTAATCAGTTTTCCTATTGGACTGGAGGAAGGGTTTATTGTATGAATATATTGATTAAGTGTCTGTTGTATAGTTATTGTTAAGGTATATTGTACGGGTATTGTGGGCTTAGTGTGTGTCTCCTTCTTATTTTATTTTGTGATCAGCCTGCTGATTGCTGTCGTATATCATTTCCATGGTATCTCTGAGTCCCACAGAATCACAAACTTGACTGAACAAAATCTGATCGGACTCTGATTTATATCCTACCAATCTGTAATACATCTAGATCATTTACCCCGAGATAGGTTTATGGGTATCGTTTCACGCCATGAAACATTCTTCTACTGAGTTCGACAATTCGATGTTACCTCCGACTGACACGATGTTTGCAATTCATTGCATAACCTCTGAGTTTTAGGATAAATATGCAATTGATTAAGGATTCACATTGTTTATTCCTGTTTTATTAGTATTAATTACAGATCTTGCTGGATACATCAATACTTTCTACCTCGTTTTTTTTTTTTTTGTAACAACATGGTGACTGAAATGTATCGAAATCAGCTACCCAAATCCTGCTTTCTTCATTTTTCATCCATATATGAATAATTGTTCCCACTCTTATGACTCTTGTTCTAAGCATTTGTAGATAATTGATATTTCCATCAGTAGTCAATATATATTCGAACCAAGCCAAATCATCTCCGGAGATTTTATCATCCATCACTCGTATGAGCATGCATATGTTTACGTATGTGCATGCGTATGTTCAATCGTATGTAGGTGTAACCTAACACCGTGGACGAACAATAATTATACGAGCAGGCTTATACCATCCAATTTTCCAAAACGTATCCTACTTTTTTGCCGAGGGGTAGCTACTACATGTCCAAATGCGTTATAACAATAATCCTACCAGCAACGCGACAAGTGATTAAAAGTGCAGTAAAATGATATGTAGAGAGGCAATCTGGCTAATAGGCAGGGTCACGAGAGGAGTGCGACTTGAGATAAGGACTTTGTATAACATTGACGGATAGAGGTCTGCCACTATGATAGCGCTCAGTGGTATCATTTCCAAATGACTGCTTCTTATATGTAAATGTTCCTATGTAACCATGTAATAAACAAAGAAATAATAAACTTGAACACGTTTCATTGCCCACAGGTCCACGGATTGAAAATACGTGAAACGTATACATCAGCAACCGCTCTTGAAATGATGAAATAGATCGATGTAAATGTTCCTAATATGTAAAAAATAAAGAAATGAAATCTAAAACTTGTTTTATTGTCCACAGGCATACGGATTGAAAATACGTGAACATATCTGCTCCTACTATTTGATTCTTAACGCTGTGTTCTGCTGAAACTCCGAAAATATATTCATGCAAGGGGAAAAAGCGGATGGATTTAATCGAGTACTTTGGTTTTTGCTCTATAATAATAAACCACGTACATAATTCCGAATTTCACTGAAACGTATTTTGGTCAACATACCTAAATTAGATTACGATCGAGCAACGACATCCTGTTACAACGGTAACTACATTATTTAATTATACCATAAATAAAATAATGATCCAGCAATACGAACCCATTGAAATAACAGGGGTGCCTGCGATACTAAATACCACGATATAAAATTATCCAATTAAAAGATAATTAAATCATACACATACAGCCTACCCACTATGTACCAGGCCAACACCTCATGCGGATATGCCAATTAAATAAACTATAAATCATACAATTATACTGACCCTTTACAATACCTATTCACAAATCCTATCACAACGCTATAAGTGTCACAAAATTAAAACAACTCATTGCTTGAGCAAAGACTTGCAATAAATACCCAAATGAAATGGCATCACAACGCTATAAGCGCAACCAAATAAAACGATATACTAATAAAAAGAATTCAATCCTACATATACACCCAAACCAATATGTACCAGGCTAACATTTCGTGAGGATTTGCCAATTAAAGAAGCTATAACATTATTTCATATAATTATACTTACCCATTACAATACCTATTTACAAACCATTAATAATAACCAACAATCACTAGGGCGTTCTCGTACATCCTATCTCCAGGGTTGTTTCGTACATTTTATCTCCAGGGCTGTTTCGGTGCACGGATCTTCAGGGCTGTTTCGGTGCACGGATCTCCAGGGCTGTTTTGCACCCCCTATCTCCAGGGCATATTTTGGACCCCTATCTCCAGGGATGTTCTGGTGCACGGATCTCCGCGACGTTCTCGGCACCCCCCCCCCTCCTCTCTCCTATCCCCCGGGCATATTTTGAATCCTATATTTTTGGGCATATTTTGGACTCATTACACTACTTTCATGGGTTTGTTAAAGAGGTTATGCGACGAGCTGCTGGTCGTTGAAGTGTTTTACATAGGTCATCAGTGAACAGAAGCCCAGATTTATAGCCACACTCTTTGAGACTCGTGTCAGGCCCCTTTTTTACTGTTGTACCTGTGCATGGGTTCATGGTTATGTCCAGGATGTGACTTAACTCGAAGCCATTCATAGAAGATGTACTTAGCGTGGTCGGCTAACGAGCATTCCACTTGCTCATTAGCCGACCACTCTGCAAGATCGAACATCATGTAGTTGAAGTTTTCAACTTGAACGAGATTGATCATACGTACCACAAGGGAATTTTTAAATTCATTTTAGAAAGCTAATACCCCCGTAGCGGAGACATTAGAATACTGCTACCGTACCCCCTGCGTGTCGTAAGAGGCGATTAAAAGAGGAGCCCGTAGCCGGAGCTAAAAATTGTGCTACCGCAACCCTTTCGCGTCGTAAGAGGCGACTAATAAAAGGCGGGACGAGGGAGCAAGGGATCCCTCCTCTGTGACGAGCGGGGGGGAGGAGAGGCTCACGCCTCTCCAAACCCTATTGTTGGGGTCTATGTCTATGTATGTGCGTGGTTGTAGTTTGAATGAAGCAAAGAAGAGAGAGATTGGTGAGGTGTTTATGAGGAGGAAGTTAGATGTGTTGGCGCTAAGTGAGTCTGAGTTGAAGGGTAAGGGTGAGTGTGAGTTTGAAGTGGTAAGTGGAAGACAGTCAGGCGTAGATGAAGGTTGGGCACGAGAAAGTGTAGTGTTGTTATTGAGTGATCGACTGACTGGTACCATTTCTGAGTGGAAAGAGGTGTCCTCAAGATTGGTGTGGGTGAAAGTAAAGTTAGGCGTAGAAGAATGGGCTGAAAAGGAGAGAGAGCAATTTTGGACTGACCTCAGCGAGTGAATTCAGTGTTTCGGAAGTCAATTCAATGTGGTTGCACTGGGCAACCTTAATGCGAGAATTGTAGATGCAGTAGTGGATAATGTGATAGGGAGATATGGCGTTCCTGTTAGGAATGACCTTTGAAAAGGCTTATAAGTTCGTGCATGGAGCAGGAACTGGTCGTTGGAAACAGCCTGTTCAAGAAGCGATGTATCTACATGTACACATGGGTAAAGATGGCCCATGGTGCAGTAGTGGAGAGAGCGCTGCTGGATCTTATGATGATTTCGAGGAGAGTGGCGGGAAGACTATTGGATATGCGAGTGTTGAGAGGGGAGGGGGAGGAGTTTCTGACCATCTGCTGGTGGAAGGAAGTTTAAGAGTGTAGCATAGGAGGAAGGGAAACAGAAGAGTGAGAGGAGGAAGACAGATAGTGAAAGTGAGTGACCTAAATGTGAAAAGCAGAGCAAAGGAGTTCCAGCGAGCGTTGAGGGAGGAATATGACAACGCGAGAAGGCAGGCCTGCAAGATGAGGAGGAAGAATGGGAGATGTTTAGAGATGCCTTATTGAGATATTCGAGAAGTGTGTGTGGTGTGAGCCATGTAGGCTGTGAGTGTTGGAACAAGGAGGTCAAACTTGCGGTGGCCCAGAAAATAAGAGCATTTGAGGAGTGGTTGCAAGCGAGGTCGGTAATGGCCTATGACAACTATAAGGAGATGAAGAAAGAGGTAAAGCGAGTGGTGAGGAAAGCCAAAAGGAACACTGACGCTAGGTGGGACAGACGGTTGTGCCAGAATTTTGAGGAGAACAAAAAGATGTTCTGAAAAGAGGTTAAGAGGGTGAGAAAGGAGAGATCGGAAAGGAGGAGGCGGTGAAAGACGAAAACGGCTAGTTGTTGACGGAAAGGGGTGACGTACGGAAAAAATGGGCCCAGTATTGTGATGAATTGTTAAATGTCGAGGATGACAGAGAAGCTGACACTGTTGCTGTGGGTGGCAGTGCGCGGATGCCGGATTTTGGAGAGATTCTTACTGTGGACATTACTAAGGAAGAGATGCAGGAGGCGGTGGAGGTGATGGAAAGCGTTGCGACTGAGTGCCTGAAAAGGGGTGGAATAAAGATTGCCGAATGGTTGGTGAGGCTACTGAACATTTTTTTTTGTGACGGGCGGGGTACCGATTGAGTGGCGCAGTGCCTGCAATGTCCCGCTGCATAAGGGCAACGGAGATAGAAATGAATTTTGCTACTCAAGAGGTGTCAGCTTGTTGTGTGTAGTCGGTAAGTTGTATGGGAGAGTGGTCAAAAGGGTTCGAGAACGTACGGATTGCGCAATTGGAGAGGAACAGTGTGGCTTTGAGAGTGGTAGAGGATGCCGATCAGATTTTTGCAGTGAGGCAGGTCTGTGAGAAGTACCTTGCAAAGGAAAAGGATGTGTTCTGAGCCATCATGGATTTAGAAAAGGCTTACGACAGGATTGACAGGGAAGCGCTGTGAAAGGTAATGGGCTTGTATGGATTAGGCGTAAATCTGTTGAAAAGTGATGCAGAGTTTCTATTTTGGCAGCCGAGCATGTGTCAGAGTAGGAAGCGAGGTGAGTGATTGGTTCACAATGAAAGTGGGTTTGAGACAAAGCTGCGTGATGTTTCCCTGGCTGTTCAATCTCTACATGGATGAAGTGGCCAGGGAGGTGAACGAGAGTGTGCTGGGTCGTGGCTTAGAGCTGTTGGAAGCGAATGGGCGGAGTTGGCAGTTGAGCTAGTTGCTGTTTGCGGATGATACGGGGCTGGTGTCGGATTCAATGGAGAAGCTATGTAGGCTAGTGTCTGAGCTTGGTAGAGTGTGGGAGAGGAGGAAGCTTCGAGTGAACGTGGGTAAAAGTAAAGTAATGAGATGCTCGAAGACTGTTGATGCGAGCAGAATTAGTGTCCTCCAAAACGGAGTGTTGTTTGAAGAAGTTCAGTGCTTTAAGTATCTAGGCTCCCACGAGAGAAGAATGAACTAGTGGAAACTGAGATGAAGTCGCGAGTGAAGGAGGGGTGTAAAGTGATGGGTGCATTGAAAAGTGTAATGAGCTGCAGGGCGTTGGGAATGGAAGCAAAGAGAGGGTTGAACGAGGGTGTCGTTGGTTCACTTGTTCTATACGGAACTGAGACTTGGAGGTGAGAACAGAGGAAAGAAGAAGGCTGAATGTCTTCGATATGAAATGTTTGAGAAGCATTACTGGAGTGTCGCTGAGAGACAGGTTCACTTATGACGTGGTTCGAATCAGAACGGGGAGGGTGAAGAAGTTGGAGGAAAGAGTGGTCGCGTGTTCTGAGAGGGTTCGTGCACATGGTAAGGATGAATGAACGGAGATTGGTGAAAAATGTGATGAAGGCGGAGGCGAGTGGCCGTAGGTCTAGAGGTAGACCGAAGTTTGGGTGGATGGATAGTGTGAAGCAGGCGTTAGGAAGGAGACTTGGATGTGGAGGTAGCGAGAAAGCGTGTAATGAAAAGGCTTGAGTGAAGAATGGTTGTGAATGGTTGATTTTTGACGCTGCCCTGATGTGCTTTCCCGCCCTTGGCGTCTCGTTGAGAAACGCGATGGCCGTGGGTGGGGGGAGAGGTTCATTATGACGCGGCAGGGGTAAACCAGTCACGCTGTCGGGCCCTGCTGTTGACGCGGACCACGGACCGCACTCGAGACCCAGAGTGTGTGTTGCTTGGCTCCCACACCAGACCCTTGAGAGCAAAAGGGCCAAGTTGTGTGAATGTAAGCGTGTGTGATGTGCTTTGCCGTCGGCCAACCCCATCCTAGGGGATTTGGCCTATTGTCTGTATCTGTATCTGTACTGATGCCTGGCTCTACATTACAAAAGCCAATGATATCTTTCCACACCCAAACACAATCATATCCGATATGCAACGTAATTAACCTAAGATGACGTGCAACCAAAATACAGAGTGTTTCATCAACTTTTATTGTATATCTTAAGATATTGTAGACAGAGGATTTGCAAGGAAACGAATTGATTTATAAGTGGGATATATTTACGCGAGATTACCAGAATATGTGAACAAGTTGGGATAGTGCTATGAGTAGGAGCAAGTACACTGGAGATCGCCCTTTCGTGTTCGTACTCTGTTGAATACCGACGGACTTACTAGGTCCGTCCCGACTCGCCGATAATACGTGCAATGTTGCACATACACATCACGTACATATACGTGCACGTTTTATCCCACGTCGGCTTCCGAGCCCTCACGATCTGGGTCGACGTTCGAGCGATTTGAGCCATTTTCTTCATGCGTCCTCGGTTTTTATCTTACCACTCAACTTATTGAGACATAACATCCGGGCAATTATGATAATGATGTTTACAACTGGCATGGGTCCTCCCCATACTAACTGCATTGCCTTGCCGAGACATACTTCCCAGAGCAAATGAACCCTTCCTATTTATCGCTTGCCTAATTCACTGATGGCTTTGTCAGAGCAGAACTTTCATGGATGTCATAGGATGTTGTCTAGTTAGCTACCAATCTTACACACTACACAGAAGAACATCTTACCGAGGCATATGCGTGGATACTGTACAATGGATATGACTCATTGCTAGCAAGCAACTAAATGATGTTTCCTACCTCTCCTGTTTCCGTTACCTTCGATTACCAATTATGACATTCAATTGACGACAACATCGTCATGCTGTAACCGCAACACATCATGTTCATGCTATACTCGCAACACATCATTGCCATTTCCGTACCCGCCACACATCATCGTCATGCTGTAACCGCAACAAATAACCGTCATGCTTTAACCGTAACACATCATCGTCATGCTGCAACCGCCACACAACATCCTCATGCTGTAATCACAACACATCATCAAGCAACCATAATCTTCAGAGATGTCCCGTCCTTTCCTCAGCTTCATTTTATCTCCTTCTACCATCCCATTGCTTTTCCATTCCCAGCGGCATTTGCTTGCAAGAAAATCCAGCTGAAAATCTCGTCGGCTAATCGTGTTACTCTGAAAAAAAATCTGGGTCGAGCTGGAGGTATCGGAGATATTTCGGCCACCTCGACCGATCACCGGTAATGACACGTCAGCCAAACGACGTGTGGCGTGTCTGCAGCGCGTCGATAACGGCGTGACGAATGACGTGCACGAGCCCAAAAAGCTCCAGGTCGTCGCATAGACATGATGGCTCCAGGACTGTTGACGAGGGAGAGAGGAGGGCTACTACACAGGACAGTCTCTAAACGTCCCTGCTGGGAGAAGCCGTGCCGCGAGGAACCGTGTAGGGAGGAGCCTTGTTGAGAAGGGCTGTGTCGGTATGGACCGTGTTGAGAGAGTCCGTGTTGAGAGAGGCCGTGTCGGGAGGAACTGCGTCGCCAGTGGCCGTTTTGAGAGAGAGGTTGTGTCGCGAGAGCCTGTATTGAAAATGGCCCTGTTGAAAGCAAGGCCGTTTTCGAGAGGGGCCGTGTCGGAAGAGCCGGGTCTGGAGGAACCATGTTGAGACCGCGGTTCGGTTGCTCTGGATACGGTGCCGTGACGAAAGGGGCCGTGTCGCGAGGCACCGTATCCAGAGCAACCGAACCGCGAGAACCATGTCGAGAGGGGAAGGGTAGAGAAGGGCCGTTCCGAAGGAGCCGTGTTGCAAGGGGCCATTTCGGATGTCTGCGTCGCGGGTAGTATGTCGCGAACAGCCGGTGTTGCGAGGAACCGCGTCGTGGGAGACGTGTTCGGAAGAGCCGTATTGTGAAAAGAAAATGAAGAAACATGAGAATAATTGATAGAGGAAGAAATAAGAAAGTGTAATAGAGTTGTGTGC
>SDVV010031669.1:0-11520 GCA_016164225.1 Gammarus roeselii
TATATATCTACATATATATATATATATATATTTATATATATTAGTGTGGAGGTAGCGTGCAATGGACAGGCGTGATGGAAAATGGTCCTGAATGGATGAGTTTTAACGTGTCCAGATGCGCTTCATCACCCTAGGCGTCTCATTGTGAAACGGGTTGTGGTGGGTGAGGCCTGGTCTTGATGACGCAGCAGGGATAAACAAGTTTCACTTTCAGCCCAGGTGCTGACACTGACCACAGACCACACTCATGCCCCAGTGTGTTACAGGGTATCTCAGCACGACCCTTCAGCAAAAAATGACTAAGTTTGATTGAGTGTGTTGGAGGAGTGTGAGCACGCCTTGCCACCATGCACCCTCTTCCTGGGGGATTTGGACTAGCGTCTATCTGTATAAACCTAGGTACAACTATGTGTGATTGTGTGTATCTATTAAAGTGTATGTGATTCTATATCAATTTTTGACAGGTACTGATGCCGTTCAAGGGAGAACCTATGAGCGTCGGCGTCTGCAGATATACAAATGTTCCCCAACCCTTCCTGTTCACATTGTTGTCATCGATGGCGCCAGAGTGGACTCTGTTTGTGGTTCCGGGGCCTCTGGCCTACCAACAAAACAGCAGACACCAGAGCAGTAATACAATTGTATGTTTTTTTTTGCTTGATGGCACGGGACCAAACATCATTGTGGCTTCCACTTCTTTTTCACTCTAAGCCGATGATTTAGAATTTAATCCTGGTTGCATACTTATGTCCCACCTGCGGTCGGATTTACATGCATAACATTGGCACAATCCAATGCAGATGTGGAACATGGACACCCTATACAAAAAAAAGCTTTTGGGTCTAAAACAATAGTAATAAACCACAAGAGCAGCAACACATTACCTGCCACCCAACCCACAACACAAATACAGATCTTCAGAATAACTTCTTTTCCCCGCGAACCTTTGGCACAGTTCCAAGACACGACTTCCTATAGAAAATACTCATCACACTCATCCACAACTATAAGAATTAGCTTGCTATTTTTTCTCTGGCAGACATGCACACACTGTATACAATAATAAGCAATCTTGAACAAGCCACATCCACAGTAGTGTCCTACAGGCCTCTGTCATCTCCATCTTCAATGCGTTCATTCACGACCTGCCATACCAATAGTCAACAGAACCCAACACCTACATCAGCTTATATGCAGATTATTTTGCAATATTTACACAGCACATCAGACATCAGACTGCAGCAGCATATATGTAGCAGAACCTAAACTCTCTGGCAGGTTGGCTGCTGGACAACAAAATGAATGTGTCCACAAGGAAGTCATCGCTCACACTATTTACACCGGATGACAGTAGTGAAAATTGCATCCACCTCGTGCCACGTTCAACAGCACTCCCATACCCCACAGTCCCACTTCAACTATACTCGGAGTATCTTACGACACAGGGATGACGTTGAAACCTCAGGCAAACAATCTCAGCACTAAAGCCAAACCTAGAGTCTAAAGAAAACCATTCTTGGGCACTGACCACAAATGGCTACGGTCACTCAAATAAATCAATTAAAACACTATACAAACAATTCATCACACTAGACAATATTGGACTACATAGATCTCATGTTATTATTGCCAATAATCCCTCCTTCACAAATTCAGCTGGTGAATCATGGCAGGTTCATGTTCTAGTTGATCCTCCACATCTATTGAAATTGGTAAGAATTAATTAATTAGATCACAGCATTACTAGTACCTCCATGACTCAGACTTGCTGTTCTGAAGCTGTGTATTAACTTGTTGCCCATGAGACTTTAAAATCGCCTACAAAATAGGCCTAAATGATTTGGATATACAGTACATAGAGCGACCGTCCAAAGTTCAAACTGCTGCTCATCTGTTGTCAGAAACAGTTGGTAAAGCGCTGTGTGAGCATATGAGAGTGTGTGGTGCGCCTTTTCGTTGGCCACGCTGGTGATATGACCTAGTGGCTGTATCTGTATCGCAGACAGTGACTTGATTGCGTTAGAAATCCAGGTCACTCTAATCTCCAAAACCTGTTCTCACATGACACACGGTCATCCAAGAGATCACTCGTCATTAATACCCTCAAACTTCGTAGGCTTGTGACGGGCTGAAGAGTCCATTCTAGCAGTATCCCATAACTAAATTTGCAGTTCGACAAGCCCTGCCTGGATAAGGCGCCTATCGTTCATGGGCTGCCGGAGGGTGAAGGTTCTAACGGAAGTGGTTGCCTTCATTTCAAGTTATTCCGATATTGCTGATATCCACATCGTGTGGAAAACGGTTTCAAATTGTTGGTTTCTTGATTGGAAAGAAGTTCTTGGGCACTGATTTTCTTGATGGCTTTAGCTGCAGGTTTTGTTCATTATTCCTGTTCCTTGGGTTCTAATCTCAGTCAAAGAGGCCTACACTATGCCTAGGTCTCTATGCCTGGTCCATTAATATTTGAAGGTCTTATTTCAAGGGATATCAGTGTAAGTTCATCCAGTCCTTGCAGATATGTCCTACTTATCAGTTCCGGAATAATTTTTGTTGCTCGGTTCCATCCTGTTAATATAGCCTCTAAAGTGAGGGGACCAAAATTGTACTGCAGATTCCATTTGAAGGCCCACGAGTGGAGGACATAATGGAAACACGATGTCCCTGGACTTGTAGTGAAAGTTACTGGATATAAAGTCAAAGACTCTATTGTCTGTCTGGTAGCTAGCAACATTACGGGTTGTTATACGTCAGAGCGCCACTGTAGATAGGCCTCCTATTCCTAACCTAATCAAGTCAAATACTTTGTTTGATCTAGCACGCACGTAGCTTCAGGACTATTAAGGGTGTCGAGTTCTTTCATGCAACGTTTCTCTAATTCTCCTCTCCACTGTTGTTGTTCTCAGGCTTAGGATTTTTTGCCACTGTACAAATTTCATTCATCTGACCCCTGTGTCTTATCCGTTCTATATTTTAGGCGTTTGAGGACTGACTGCAATGCGCTGTAGCACAATCTTTGAATCTATTGAGTTACCAAGTCTATTCACTCTGATGCTTGTAATATGGACCAATAAGTTAGTATATTTAATTTTATTTCTGATACTCCCATGTGTATTTCTTGTAAATATTTGTATTATAGGAGGATACTGCATGTGGTCGAGTGTGAGTTTGCATGTAGATGAATATTTGCCCAATATTTCACTTCCAACTTCTCAAATTCTAGTCATATCTGTACAATAACCATCATAGCTCTGTATACCAGCCCTTCGAGATGCACTGAGAGGAAAGACATCATAATTATTTGCAATCATGCTGGTCTTAAGTGACATAATTCAACCTTTTGTATTAGAAATCTCGTACGGGTCACTTTGAAATGGATTTCGATTGATGCCAAGATAATGTAAATATACCCAATGATTCATTTCTGAAACCTTTTCCTTCTCTGTATAATTATGCAGTATAGTAACCAGGGATAACAGCTATGTTAGTAACGTTTCTATGTGATTCGTGTTAGTTTTAAGACAGCTGCGATTATTAAAAATGTATTTGTGATAGAATTGTATTCCTTGCATTCCTCAAATTATTTTTTAATATTCTTCTAATAAGATTTCTGCATTGGAAATTTTGTCAAATATTATAATCCGGTTAGTAAATTGACTATCATGTCATGTAACAATATTAATTTATTACGTTTTTGAAAAGGGTAGTTCCCCTCCTCAGTTACGGTCTGATTTAACCTCCTTCCGAATTTAGGGAAAATTTGGTAGGCCTCTACATACATTTACGAACACTACCCATTTAATTATTGCACACGATAGATTGAACGGATCTCCAGCGATGTGAGTGCCCTACGGGCACCTACGGGGAGAGTGCGATAACTCGCGTTGAGGCTCAGTTGGAAAAAGGCCAAATTCAAATCCGCTGATAGAAGTAGGTATAGGAGCGGAAATTGCCCTGGAAAAACGAGGAGCAAAAATTGCCCAGGAAAAATGAGGGCGAAAATTGCCCTGGAAAAACGAGGAGCGAAAATTACCCTGGAAAAACGAGGAGCGAAAATGCTCTGGAAAAACGAGGAGCGAGAATTGCCCCAGAAATTCGGTCGTCTAAAACAGCCCTGGAAATTCAGTCGTCTAAAACGGCCCTGGGAATAAGGACTACGAAAACGTCCTGGTAATACTTACTACATATATGCTTTTGTGAAGGAATTAGACAGGGATATAAAAGCCGGAGCAAGACGCAGATGTGGAGGAATTAGATCGGCGATAATTAGGGCCACCAATACGCGGATGTGAAGGAATTAAATAGGGATAGAGGAGCCGGAGCAGAACGGCCCTAAGAAGGAATTATATAGGCGATAATTAGGGTCATCATGACGGCCCTGTGAAGGAATTAGATAGAGATATAAGAGCCGGAGCAAGGCGGCGATAACGGGTGTCACAACGTTATCGGGTGCCATAACGCAAATGTGTAGGAATTAGATAGGCGATAATTAGGGGTGCCAAGACGGCCCTGTGAAAGAATTAGATAGGCGATAATTAGGGGTGTCAAGACGGCCCTGTGAAGGAATTAGATAGGCGATAATTAGGGCCACCGAAAGCGGATGTGAAGGAATTAGATAGGTGATAATTAATGACTCCATGTATGCTTTTGTAAAGGAATTAGATTAGCGATAATTGGTGACTCAATGAATGCTTTGTGAAGGAATTAGATAGGCGTTAATTAGTGACTCCATATATGCTTTTTGTGAAGGAATTAGTTTGTCGATGACTAGATCTTTGAACCTTTTACCGAATGTATGGGTTAGGATGTGTGTTATTTGTTAATGTGTCCGACTTAGTCGCTGTATATCTCGGACATTGTAGTTTTATGTTAAGCTAAATTAATCTTATGGTCAAGTTAGTTAGTGATGGTACATAGAGATACCATGAACGCAAGTTTTTTGTGAGTCAGCCGATGTATTTGTTAGGATGTATGTTATTTGTTAATGTGTCTGACTTAGTCGCTGTATATCTCGGATAATGTAGTTATATGTTTATTTCCTTCTATTCTGATCAAGTAAGTTACTTACGGTACATGGCAACTGCCCGTGACGGGTGGGGAAGAGGGGAGGGGTTGACCGGAGTCAGGCGGTGTCCAAACCGCAAATGGTAATTAGCTTGATGATCTTTTTATGTCAACTGTCACACAAAGATCTTATCTCGAGATATATGGTCCACTTGGAGAACAGTTTTTCATACGGTATATTTCAGATTCCTTTCGGTATCTTATTGTTTGCATTTACGATTGCTTTCGTACGGATTATATAGATATTGGTTATTAGGTCTTGTCAACGCTAAATATGATTGTATTGGAATATTTCGCATGGCATGATATATATTACTTTGTTAGTTATTGAATGACTCATTTGAATAGAAATTTTTACTACTCAATCCTATTTTTATGATATCCAATGTAGTTATGCAAGAAATATTGGTATATATTAGGAGAGTATAGCTACTTATGCTTTATTTGACTCATTTTCGGAGGTTGTTTGATGGAGTTTTTTAGCGGTGAGATGCTTGATGCCAGCTTGATGTTGAAAATAGGCTACGCACATTTACAGGTGACAACATGTTCATGTTGACGTGCTTTCATATTTTTTCACGCAAAAGTGTTCCCGGGTGATAGTATTTCTGTGGGTTATCGATACGACCGCAATCCTAATTATCTTTGTATTTGTTCCACGGTATTATTTCACATGAGTATCTTACTGTTTTGCTACCCTTAGCTGCTGGTCTGAGGCCTCGGACATGCAAGCATCATACTGTATCACGTTGGTTGCAAGCAAATGATCTCACTCGGGTATTCGTTGGTCGTTTCGCTCTTTCATTAGTCCCAGCAGTCATGTATTTGTTTCATCGTACAAATGTTTTTTTTGTTGGGCTTCTTGGAGAAGTCCATGTATTCAGACAGAGACGATTACCGCATTTTTCCGTGTCAATATCAGGATTAACCTTTAAACTGGAGACTCATGTCAGGTTCATTATTGGTTATATCCAGTATGTGACTTTGCTTGATGTTGTTCAGAGACGATGGGTGAATCAGATGCGAGATATGTCTAAAGTATTATCAGTGACTGGAATAGGTCTAGAAATTTGTTGTAGATTTGAATGGTATCGTAGTAAAAAATAGCGTTATTCCCATGATCTCAGAGTTAAATGTCAGATATTTTGGAGGAATGTATGCTTAAGAGGTGTAAGTCCATCATGCATGTTTATGGAATTTTCGTTATTGATCCCCTGCAAATGTATACTTTAACATTTAGAAGACGATTTACTAAATGGAGGGTCCTAGACCATTTGTGGTTTATCTACCCTTCACCTATTGAGAAATATTTATCTACGATTGCTGAGGGAGCTGTATACAAATTCAATTAGCTTGATATCTATCACATTTTCATCGTAAGGCAAGAGGCATTTAGTGAATTTCAGTGCTAGTTCAATCGAGGTAAATTTAGGATATTGCAAACAAAGATTTATTAGTTATATTATTTTTATTGATAATAGATTTTGACATAATTATATATACAAATATATACATGGGATATTATTTTACGAAAACATAACATTTTCACACCAAAAATTCGATGTGAGCATCTTCGCGAAACAAAAATAATGTCTTCGACCTCGCTCTCTTGTGTTTTTTTGATCCTTGGTACCAGTGACAGTCTGTGGGTTCTTTATCAATGACGTATATTTATTCCTCACCTGAAGCTGTCAACTCGTCTTATCGGTGTAGGATTTATTATCTGGGTGTGTTTTTTTCTCTGATCTATTGGTGTTCGAGACTAACGCCCTTAGTACACATTTTAGATAAACGAGGACCTTTGGGAGGAGTCTATGCAATACATGTAATCCTAGCCTTGTATCCAAAACTTTGTTTATAGTGTTCAGCGAGCTTTTTATAGACGGTAATCTAATCACTATTACATGGTTGTGACATCGAATCGTTTCAGATTCTCTTCTTGCTATCATCCACATTTCCATTCATTATATTCCCGCAGATATCCGAAATATACCCAATTCTCCTTGCATTCAAACGTTTATGACAAGATTCTCTCTTCTCATGCTTCATCACCAACATATTTGTAACCAAAGTCAGACATAAATTTGATTTTATTATGCAGTTCTACACATCTTATACATGTCACCCTTCCATTACCCCTTTTGATAATTCGGTTTCCTTCAACTTTAGCAGTTTTTTTCTGCACACATTTCAATATCACTGTCACTGATATCCATTTCAATGAGAGTATCCCACGTTTCCCCTTATTTTCATTATTTTTAATTTCGGTTATGGCTCGGGTCTTTCTCCCACCATATCGATTTAGCCATTTTCACCAAATCTTCATACATTCTTAGCTTGAGTGTTAGTGGCACCATACTTTCTTTTACGCTCGCGCCATTTTGAGCACTGTCTTTCTCATTAGATTGGAAACCCAAGTCCGGATTATTATGTTCTATCAATACGCCCATAGCATCCTTTGAGGTCATATTTCCTCGTTCATTTTCAAGATTGGCATATCCAAGATAATGCTGTCCTTTCAGATGTTGCCAAAGCCCGAATGTGGAGCCTGATTTGCTTAATTTTATCTCCCCCGTTTTTTCCTTCCTGTTAAAATATTTCCACATCAAACTGGGTGGCATCTTTCTTCCCCGAAAGCGAATCGCTATCTGAAGAGTACAGATATGAGTCCATTTTATACATACAGGATCGTTACCTTCACTGCGTTGACACCTAATTACTTCTACTTCGCAATCAATCTCGACTCATATATATTACCAGAGTGGCCAGATTTTTCAATCTTAGATGGATTGAATATTACAAGTTATTCATATTTGTTTCCATCATCATACAAATGGGACGACTTCATCTCATACTAGGTCTACCACATTTTTTTCTTCAATATCTCCTGACACTTCATCCTTTGATGACTTGTACAGTTGATCTGACTTTTTTTTCAATAATTTTTTCAAACTCTTGACAATGACAACGTTTCAAATGTCTCCACACGTAAATCGTCGATTGATGTTTATTCAATTTTATTTCTTTCAATCCACCATATCTTTGTTGCGAATACCGAAGGCTGTTCCGTGCCCTTGATTCCACAAATGTAATTCTTCTTCTTCTTGAACTTTAATTATTTGAATCTTCTCAAATTCAATGTCATTCTGCTCCTCATCAATGAGGAATTCTTGCATACGTTCTAGGTTTTCTTTGGCTCTTAGGAAAAACCCGTTCCCCATCACTTTAGCTTAATTACAATCATGATGATAGTCCACTCGAATCATATCAATTTCGAGAATTGATTTCTTATTTTCCTTGAAGTTTGTTACATACGACTGAAAAATTACGATGTCAGTTACCCAGAGCCGACTTCCTTTTTCCTTCATCCATATATAAATGTTATCTCAAACTCCTTTGATTCTTGTTTTACCCATTCTGAGATATCTTGTAGTTTCAACATTTGTCAATATTTGTTCGACCCGTCTGATATCATCTTCGGAGATTTCTTCTTCCAAAACACGTGAACTAATTTTTACCACTTGAACATCCATTTTTACCTATTAGAGGATGATCCGTCCGTCTCCGCTTATCGTCCACGTAACACTGACTCCAATCACGTCATAATGCTTGCTATTATAATGCGTTTGCAAATCTTTAAGCCTATCATCACTCGCTTCGGCCATCAATTATGTATGTATGTTCGTCTATAGACCTGTATACGTACGTGCATGTGTTTATTCGTGCGTATGTACGTGTACTTAAGTAAACAAACAAAAAAACTATTTTTAAATATATTTATAACAACATTTAAAATTCATTACAATTTAAAATTTAAAAAATTTCAATAAAATTTCAAAAAATAAATCATCGCCCGGACCTTTCTTTAGTAGCCAAGTTATCACATCAATAGAATGATTTGGCTTTGTCCGGTCGATAATTTATTTTTGAAATTTTATTGATTTTTTTTATTTTAAATTGTAATGAATTTTAAATTTTGTTATATATTTTCATATTTTTTTTTGTTGGTTTACTCAAGTACACGTACATACGCAAGAATAAACACATGCACGTACGTATACAGGTCTATAGACGGACATACATAATTGATGGCCGAAGCGAGTGATGATAGGCTTAAATATTTGCAAACGCATTATAATAGCAAGATGTATGACGTGATTGGAGTCAGTGTTACGTGGAGGACAAGCGGAGACGGACGGATCATCCTCAAAAAAGATAACAATGGATGTTCAAGTGGTAAAAATTAGTTTACGTGTTATGGAAGAAGAAATCTCCGAAGATGATATGAGACGGGTCGAACAAATATTGACAAATGTTGAAACTACAAGATATCACAAAATGGGAAAACATGAATCAAATGAGTGGGAAATAACATTCATAAATGGATGAAGGCAAAAGGAAGTCAGCTCTGGGTAACTGACATCGACGGTTTTCAGTCGTATGTAACTAACTTCAAGGAAAATAAGAAATCAACTCTCGAAATTGATATGATTCGAGTGGAATGCCATCATTGTAATAAAGCTGGAAAGCTGGGGAACGGGTTTTTCCTAAGAACCAAAGGAAACCTGGAACGTATGCAAGAATTCCTCATTGATGAACAACAGAATGACTTTGAATTTGAGAAGATTCGAATAATTAAAGTTCAAGAAGAAGAAGAATTACATTTGTGGACTCAAGGGCACGGAACAGCCTTCGATATTTGCAACAAAGATATAATAATAATAATAATAATAAAATCTTTATTGACATCCAACATGGGCATAGTATTACAATTGAGACATCTTAGTTTAGGGTTACAGCGTGATTAAAGTTATAAAATTACCGCACCAAACTATGAACAAGTTACGGCATACAACTCTATCCTGCCTATGCGTATAGTAATTCTCTCCATCGCCCTAACAATGACGAGGCAGCGAGCGCATCACCAGAGCAGATTGCAACGAAGATTTCATCTGGGGAGTTCATAACTCGAGTCATGAGGCTATGTGCCGCTTTACGGAACAGTACCTTGATGTGATCTGATTGATATTCAACAAAAACCCTGCTCGCTGACGTCGAGCGAGGGACCTGCATCAGCCGTCTAAATGTGTCATTAAAACTCACTGTCAATTTCCTCACGCTATATTGAAAGTATTTTCTCCACATTACACTACAATAAATCGGGTAACAATATGATTTGAAGAGCTGGATTTTAGCTTCCCTTGGTGCAAACGAGAATTTTTGTATCAGCATGTTACCAACTGCATTTTGTCGCCTTGTTTGCTTTACAACTTCCTTGTCATCTGTGCAATCTGCTGTGATGATATACCCTAGATATTGAAATTCATACACATAATCCATGGCAACACCGCTTAGTTTTATCTCAGTCGATAGGTAGTAACTAGGACCCTTCGGTCTAACTAGCATACATACAGTTTTTGCAGTGTTATATACAATATCATGAGGTTCAGCAAATTTATTACAGATATCAAGAAGCTTTTGCATTGCTGAGAGAGTCGGTGCTAATAGCACCATATCATCTGCATAACTAAGATTGTTAACACAACAGTTGGCGACATGACACCCTTGGTTTTCTCTACTTAGAAGATAATTCAATTCATCAGTGTACACGTTATACAACAGTGGCGATAGCTGACCTCCCTGCCTAATTCCGTTTTAACAGTGATAAGTGGCCGATTTCGAACTACCCCATCGCACTAAGAGGTCCTGTTCCCTGTACCAGAATACAAGCAAGTGCACAATATGAAGAGGAGCTCCTCTCTCAATTAACTTTCTGAACAAAGTCCAACAGTTTACTCTATCAAAAGCTTTCTTCGCGTCTAAAAAACACAGAAAAACAGTCGAGTCTCTACATCTGTAATACTCAACAGTTTGTTTCAATGCGAATATCGCCATTTCAGTTCCATGGTCCTCTTTGAATCCAAACTGACTTTTTGCGGTAGACAGAAATGTTTGTAATCTTGCAAGAATAACCTGCTCAAGAACCTTGGAAATTGAGGTGGCAATAGCAATGGGGCGATAATCATTTATATCAAAAGGGTCCTTTGTTTTACATTTCAGAAGAGGAACCACACTTACATGTATTACCTCTCTTGGCAGCTCCTTGACATGAGTGCAGCCCGAAAGGAAGAGAGCAAGCACTGAAGTCAGTCTGTTGGAAGCATTCTTGAACACTTCACTCGGTATGTCGTCATTTCGAACAGCTTTGTTATTTTTGAGGCCTCTGACAATGCTCCTAACCTCTGCCACCGAAACCATTTCGTTAACAGCAGGAACATTATCGAGGGCGTTTTGCACCCAACCTCTATTCTCTTCCGTGTCAACAGAATTAGCAATTTGCTGGAAATGCTCCCCCCAGACCCTTGCAATGTTTGCTTCCCCAGTTACGCCCGCCACCGCGAGTGAAAGTGCTTCTTTTTTAGGATTAAGTGACCGAATTTCTTTCCAGAAATCTTTACA
>SDVV010031670.1:0-11520 GCA_016164225.1 Gammarus roeselii
CATGAGCATTGATGAGCAGTGTGGCCTACCAACATAAGCATTGATGCGCAGTGTTGCCTACCAATATTAGCATTGATCATCAGTGTGACCTACCAACATGAGCATTGATGAGCAGAGTGGCCTACAAACATGAGCATTGATGCGCAGTGTGGCCTATCAACATAAGCATTGATGCGCAGTGGGACTACCAACATGAGCATTGATGAACAGAGTGGCCGACAAACATGAGCATTGATGAGCAGTGTGGCATACAACATAAGCATTGATGCGCAGTGGGACTACCAACATGAGCATTGATGCACAGTGTGGCCGACCAACATGAGCATTGATGAGCAGTGTGGCCAACCAACATGAGCATTGATGAGCAGTGTGGCCAACCAACATGAGCATTGATGCGCAGTGTGGCCTACCAATAGGAGCATTGATGCGCAGTGTGGTCAACCAACATGAGAAATGATGCGCAGTGTGGCTTACCAACATGTACATTGATTAGCATAGTGGCATTCATACATGAGCATTGATGCGCAGTGGGGCCTACCAACATGAGCATTGGTTAGCAGTGTGGCATACATACATGAGCATTGTTGCGCACTGTGGCCTACCAACATGAGCATTGGTGTGCAGTGTGGCCTGCCAACATGAGCATTGATGCGCAGTGTGGCCAATCATCATGAGCATTGATGCGCTGTGTGGCCTACCGACATGAGCATTGACCCGCAGTTTGGCCTACCAACATGAGCATTAGTGTACAGTGTGTCTTACTTACACGAGTACTGGTGTACAGTGTAGAATACCAACTTTGTAATTATTGATGGTGTACAGAGCGGCCTACCGACATGGTATATAGCATTAGTGCCTATACTGTGGCCGACCTACATTTTAATATTGTTTATGTTTCTACGTTCGTTTATAATTTTCCGTTATACCATCTTTGACAGGTGAATCGCGCAGTCATGGCCTGCTTTGGTTCAATACCTTTTTTCATTTATGAAGAACGCATTGAAAACTGTTTCTTCGCTGTCGGGGCTGATCTGAAAAATTCTGAACTTCACGTCAATGCCTTTGTTTGCCACAACTGGAAGTAGTTGAAGCAGATTTGGCAAAGAACCATCTCCTTCTTCTGAGACTTCAATGACGACCTCCCTTGGCCAATTGTCTTCGGTTTGTAGAGCCAACAAGGCAGCCGCAGCTAACGAATCATTAGAAATAATCCAGCTACCGCTAAAACTTTGGCCCAAAACTTCTTGAGGATCGGGCTGGTTGCTGTCCGCTTCCATTTGGATCAACTCGTCCGCTGATGCTACTGTCGCTGGAGCATCTTCAATACCCGTGAATTTACAAACCTCTGGAAGGACTTGGTAGAGGCGCTGCACGCGTTTACAAGATGTTGCTTCCATTGATCGAACCATCTTCGCCAGCCCGGTCTTCAACGGACCGTGAGGCTCCTGATAGAAAATAACAGGGCAAGAGACAAAACTGAAAGTTATAGAATTTTAACGAGAGTTTTACCTTTATCTCAGATCGAAATTTGCATTGTTTACTCAGCACTTTCAACAATATCGTTTCTGCCTAAGAGAGTCGAATGCTTGTTAGCCACGTTTCCAGCATGCAAAGCTGTGTTAACTACGGATATGGAAATCGACCAGTCATTCTTAGTCAAAAAATAAATTCAAACTTTTCCGAGTTGGGTTTAGAGCGTAGTATATTCTGAAAGAATGTGTATTTTAGATATTGATTCATAAACAATATCGATCCGATATGGCGAACAATATGAAGCTAACATATTACATTCTTTTAAATTGTTTATTCTCCTTCCTTTCAGCAGTCAATTGTTCAGCCAGCCAACAAATGATGCGTTGAGGCTTCATCAATTAAGTAGATTTTCAAATGTTAAATTCTAGTCACTCAGATTTCTTTTCTCATTGCTGAAAAAAAAAGTTGTGTAACAATAAATTGCTCACAAATATTTGTTTACGATTTTTTTTTTGAACGTTTCAAATTGCCCATACAATTATATTTTGAACGATGCATCCAGCAGTACATGCAATGATATTTCTCTCGTCCTGGAGACTAAGAACAATAATAGTTTCTTTGAGCTTTTTTGAAATTGATGTTAATGGTCTCATTTCATCTAGAGAAATAGTACCAATACCAACGAAAGAGGGCATGAAAACTTCGTCGAATTCGAGTTTTAATCTGAGACCACTTACCTGGTAATCTGAGACCACTTACCTGGTAATTGAAAACATATTCAAGTAGCGGCGCTGGTTTCACATGATCTGGAAGTTTGAGATTTCGAACATTTTTGATAGCTATTTGTTTCTTGAAGAAATGAACAACTATTTCGTCTGGGACGGTTTCAGCAGATTCCTCGAGCAGTTCACTAAGTACCTTATCATTTTCTGTTAAAGAAACAGATATGCTATCAAGAACAGATTGCCGATCGGTGTAATTTTGCAGCAATTTATCCACCATCTGCCTGAAATCTTGAATAATACCCATCAAGTGCTTGTTCTGCTGTGACTCTTTTTCGAAATTTAATTTCAGAGCGAGTGTTTCTTGAGAACGACGGACTGCTGCTGCTTTCCCAAATTCTAGGATGAACTGAAAACTATCCTGCGTCATCTTAATGGTGCATCCTTCGTGCTTGCACGCCATGCACTTCTTGCAAATCAACTCTTCGCAAGTTACGCACCAGAATTCAATTTCAAATTCATGTTCGGAACAGATCTGGAATTTTCGCTCTTTGCGAGATGTTGAGTCATCGTCTGGCATCAACTGATAGCACACTGGGATGTCGGCCACTTCTTCTTTGCTGATGGACCTTCGGCAACTTGGACACACCCATGATTGAATGTTTGATAGGCAGGATGAGCAGAAGGAGTGACCACAGGACAGCATGAGCGGCTTGTGGTCGGTTCTGTCGTAAGGTACGTCGCACACATAGCATGGCTTCGTTGTGGTCGATTCCATGTCTGCAGGAGAACACGGGAAATGATAAATGTTAGAATATCTTTACTATACTCGGCTTTAATTTTCAAATGAGTTGTTCCAGAGGAACCAGGCGGACTTGGGATGCCAAAGCCGAAAACTTTAAAATTTAAGTACAGAATATTAGCTTGTACTATAATGGAGCAACAAATACGAATATTTATACCTTTTGATTTTATATCTTTTGGGATGACGTTATTAAGGACATGACTGTCTTAAGAGAAATCCTATCCTGTCACAGCGGTCGGATTCCTCTTGAAGCAGTCGCGTACTTGATTCCTATACTTTTAATGATTGTGCGTGTGCATTACAGAGTGAACATCATTGGCTACGAAGCCTATACGTACGTTAATTTGCACTGGACATTGTAAAATATCACCAAGTAGGCAGTCATTGGATGGGGTAGCAGAGCACCGTGTAACTCTGATAACCGTTTATAAATTTAAGCTGATCCATGCACTGTATAAAATTAAATTGAACGGACATCGACTCAGCATTCGTATAACACACAACATCAGGAAAGAGCACACCTAGTCCTGTTGCAAGTGCGTGTGGGCAGTCCTTCACCAGTCTCCGCTACATTGCCTCGGGGGAAGTACTTTACCGCGGTTGCGTGACAGACGTGGCAGGTGTTCTTTTTTCACTGGGTAATGAACGTTGTTGACAGCGGTGGCACGATTGACGTGGCACGTCCTTTTCTCACACCAGTTAATGGACGTCGTTGACAGCGGTGGCGCGATTGACGCGGCACGTCCTCTTCTGACACCGGTTAATGGACGTTGTTGACCGCGGTGGCGCGATTGACGTGGCACGTCCTCTTCTTATACCGGGGTAATGGACGTTGTTGACAGCGGTGGCGCGATTGACGTGGCACGTCCTCCTCTTACACCGGTTAATGGACGTTGTTGACAGCGGTGGCGCGATTGACGTGGCACGTCCTCTTCTTACACCGGTTAATGGTGAATCAGAAATAGTTGACAACGGTAAGTTGAATATAGGAAAGAAATTACAATTCAAGAATTTCTGCACATACAAGTTCAAACGGGTCTAATTTTAGTTCACGTTTGAAGGTAGCTATACTTCTATTAGTCTTTATATTTATGGCAATCAAATTCCAAGTTTTAGCAGCAGTAAATTTTAAAAATAGTTAGGACTGTGTTGACGAGTTGCGGTGAGTTTGCAAATCCACATTGTTACGAAGATCGTACAAAAGATTATTTCCAATTAATAAATTTTTATCAATGTTAGTTAATTGATTCAAGGATCTGTAGACAAACACCGTAGCAAAAAAGTTAATAATGTGACACAGTGGGAAAATATTCCATTAACAAAACAGAGGCAACGTGTGGTCACGTTTGCTACAATGTGATAGTGTTCATATAACACAATTTTTACCAAAAATTATTGGTCATAGGTTTGTTTTGTATGTTGAAGCATCCACGTTTACACAATAGGTCAGAAAGGATAAATAAGGCTGTAGTACAAAAGACTTTGCGCAGAAATCGTGAGACAATGTCTAATTTTGAAAATGATGACGATGACAGCGGTCACGTGATTAACGTGGCATGTCTTTTCGTTACACCGGTCAATGGATATCCTTGACAGCGGCCACATGATTGACGTGGCTCGTCCTCTCTTTACACTGGCCAATGGACGTTCAGGCAACAACTAGTCAGTTAACTAAGTAAGTTTGACGTGGCACGTCATCTCTTTGCACCGGTCAATAGACGTTCAGGCAACCAATAGTGCCCAGTAAACCAAGTATGTATGACGTGGCACGTCATCTCTTTACACCGGTCAATAGACGTTCAGGCAACAACTAGTGCCCAGTTAACCAAGTAGGTTTGACGTGGCACGTCGTCTCTTTGCACCGGTCAATAGACGTCCAGGCAACAAATAGTGCCCAGAAAACCAAGTATGTATGACGTGGCACGTCTCCTCTTTACACCGGTCAATAGACGTTCAGGCAACAACTAGTGCCCAGTTAACCAAGTAAGTATGACGTGGCACGTCTTCTCTTTACACCGGTCAATAGACGTTCAGGCAACAACTAGTGCCCAGTAAACCAAGTAAGTATGACGTGGCACGTCTTCTCTTTACACCGGTCAATAGACGTTCAGGCAACAACTAGTGCCCAGTTAACCAAGTATGTATGACGTGGCACGTCTTCTCTTTACACCGGTCAATAGACGTTCAGGCAACAACTAGTGCCCAGTCACCAAGTAGAAATGAAGTTGCAATTATTTTTATATGTGCGCGCCTAGTCGATGTCGTTCCAGTATAGCTCTTGGTGAAATGATGATGGCCTGACAAACATGTTTGTATAGGTAGTGTGTATATGCGAAATGGTTCAATATATCGTGATCGTATCCATTTGAACATGTCTGATGATTTTCGCCCCCAAAATAAATCCTTATATACCGATCAATGTATAGAATACTTATATACCGATCCATGTTGTTAATGACTTTGGATGACTTTATTCAACAACTATAGTTTATAAGTGATCAGGATTATGTATAATCAGGCTTCATAGACTCTTTGCACCTTACAATAAATACCTTGAAATAGGGTTGGTCGATAATTGTCATAGATTCGTATGTGGTTTAGTTTGGATTATATTGTTCATCCTCCGTTGCATCCAAGATTTGATGACTCATGCATACCAACCGATGTTTGATGACTGGTACATACCAACCAGTGTTTGTTGACACGTACTTCCCAACCAGTGTTTGATGACTCGTACATAACAACCATTGTTTGATGAGTCGTGCATACCAACCAGTGCTTGCTGATTCTTGCGTACCAACCAGTGTTTGATGACTCGTACTTACCAACCAATGTTCGATGACTCGTGCCTACCAACCGGTGTTTGATGACTCGTACATACCAAACCAGGGTTTGATGACCCGTACATACCAGCCAGTGTTTGAAAACTCGTACCTACCAATCAGTGTTTGTACCCGCACTTAAGCAAAACTGAACGGTAATTGCAGCGTACGCAATTTTCTGTTGATTTTCATTTAATCGTATCTATCCCTTAATGAGATCTATCTTGGTGACGGATGATCGTATTTATACCTCAATGAGATCTGCCTTGTTGACGGATGATCGTATTTATATCTCAATGAGATCTACCTTGGTGACGCATGATCGTATCTATACCTCAATGAGGTCTACCTTGGTGACGGATGATCGTATTTATACCTCAATGAGATCTGCCTTGTTGACGGATGATCGTATTTATATCTCAATGAGATCTACCTTGGTGACGCATGATCGTATCTATACCTCAATGAGGTCTACCTTGGTGACGGATGATCGTATTTATACCTCAATGAGATCTGCCTTGTTGACGGATGATCGTATTTATATCTCAATGAGATCTACCTTGGTGACGCATGATCGTATCTATACCTCAATGAGGTCTACCTTGGTGACGGATGATCGTATTTATACCTCAATGAGATCTGCCTTGTTGACGGATGATCGTATTTATATCTCAATGAGATCTACCTTGGTGACGCATGATCGTATCTATACCTCAATGAGGTCTACCTTGGTGACGGATGATCGTATTTATACCTCAATGAGATCTACCTTGGTGACGGATGGTCGCATATATAATTCACTGAGATCTACCTTGGTGACAGTGGTCTATATTTCGACGAAACACAATTTTTGATTCGGACAATGTAATAGTTAGGATATATCTAATTACTTTGGGTGTACGACTTAGCCCCTATGTAACTCGGACATTAAAATTATTAAATATTCTGACCTCAAGTGAATCACTTTTGGGGCAAGTTAATTATTTTTGGGGCAAGGTAATTACTTTTGGGGACCTCAGCTTATCGTGAGTCAGATAACAGGCTATAGAGGCGGTTTCATCGGCGGGCGTATGGATGGGCTACCTTGGGGCGACCATGTGGCCTGGAATTATTATTGTTTATTGTATTTATATGTGTTTTTTCTTCTTTATATGACTGTATTGGGGTATACTTGGTTACTAACTAGTGCTCATTATATATATTTATTCGTTGCTGGTAAGAATGTTGTTATAACATATTTCTGGAAGGGTGGGGTGCGGTGGGACCCCTAGGCAAAAAGATGGATGCGCTCTGGAAAAATAGGTGAGATTGCTCTTACCTGTTATTAGAAGTGTTTTCTTCATTTCCGTGTCATGATTGCTATGCTTGAGTGTTTATATCATTATATATTTAGGTCTGGTTTAATGATTCTACAGGGTGAACCTGAATTAACTGAGACTTTTAATTTGTTGATAAATGGAAAACTAAGAACGCTATGAAGTTGAAACTTGTTTTATTTAAAAGAAGAACATTTTTATGGTAATTTTGTATCCTAGTTACGACATTATCCTATATAGTCTACTAAATTTGTGTTTAATTATCAATCCTTAAATTTTCATCATGATTCGCTACAGCAAAGAAAAAACAACGAGAATTCTGCAAACCTACATCAGGACGATGTCAATAACAGAAGCTCAACGTGATTACAGGATCCATTTCGAAATAAGAATCAGTCCTTCAAAAAACACAATTAAATCGCTTTATCGAAAATTTGCGGATACCAGGGAATGTTAATGACAAACCACGATCTGGAAGAAAAAGGTCAATTCGAACTGAAGACGAAATCGAAAGAGTTGCTGTAAGCATTACAGATAATCCTAAAACCTCCACTAGAAAACGTGCTTCTCAATTAACCATTTCTCAATTGACATTATGCCGCATTCTGGAGAAGGACTTGAAGTAGAAGCCCTACGTTGGTGATGATCATTAGGCAATAACTGTTGAGTCAACTGAATTTTGTAGGTTTTTGATGGGTGTGAATAACATGTACAAGTGATGTACACTTGTGTCAAAAAAAAAATCAAGATTCATTTCAATATAGAAATAACAATCAAACAAACGATGTAATTTACATACGGAACTGAATGAAATTTGCTAGATCAAAATTGAAGGTGTGTATCAAAACTGAAAGGATTTATCAAAATGTAGAGTCAAATGGAGCTAATTGTTATGCATAAATTCAAGAATACTGAAAAAAATCATAAGTAAGCATGCAAACTAGATCGATAATACGATAATAAACCTTATTTGACGTGGAGCTGATCCACATTAAATATCTTGTAACAAATGCAAGGGCCTCAATTCCAATGAAAACTACAGATCAAAGGTAAAATGCTTCAGATCTTAACCGAGCCTGTACATGTGTACAAATATGTGTATGTGCCAGCACAGGTGCTGCCATTGCCCTGTATATGCCTACATGGTGCCGGTACATGTGCCGTAATCGAACCTGTATGTGCGTACATGGTGTGTGATATTAAAAAAGCTACGAAAAATAGAACCATGTGGAGTGATTTGAAATGGACAACGAATAAAATTCCCGAATAATTACAATTTATAAGCATGAAATATGTACTTCCTGGTGTGGTTGGTTAGGTTAGGTTAGGTATTAACGTATCTGACATTGTTAAATTCGTTTTGTTTTTGTTTTGATTTCGTTTTGATTTGATTTGATTTGGTGTTATTTTGGTTTTGTTATCGAACATTGATATATGAATTGCTAATTTTGTAGTTTGGGCGTGATTTATAATCTAAATTTTTGTTAGCTGTGGCTATTACATTACAGATCTATAGTAAAATGATACAGATGGTGAACGAGCCTGTATATTAGTGCAAATGTGTTTGTAAATGCCTTCATTGTGCCGACATAGTGCCGGCACAGTGCCGGCATCACACCTGACTACGACTACTTGGTGCCGGCACAGTGCCGGCACAGGTGTTGCCTTCGGTCCTGTATATATGCAGTGTCCAAGCACATGTGCCGGCACAGTGATGCTAACTCTTAGATCTTGCTGACTACGGACCTTACATCCCAGATCTGTAGTTAAAATGTTAGAGTGGATTTATTCAATATTCGCTATAATAGACGATAATGGAAGGAGGCAACAAATTCATCATTACAGCGAAAAAACTTATTCTAATAGTAAAATCACACAAAAAACTTGCTAAGCAAATAAATTAGGGTAAACATGATAAAAAAAACTGTAAATTCAATGCTAACGCTTTAACAAACATAACCAACACTGATAAATGCGAGTAACATATACTACCGTTTTTAACACTGCAGTCTACTAGCGAGCGGTCACTTAACATTGCATGAAACTAATCGATATTACTGAACTTGTAAAAAGAAAAGTGAAATATATATATATATATATACATATGTCTAGGTACACAATCTGCTTAAGATTGGTAAAACAATATAGCCAAGTGGATAGATTTGATACGAATAAAGATTAAATCAATGAAGAAATACCTAACATAAGTTTGAAAATGGAAAAAATATTCAATTCTTGGTTAGATTAGGTTAGGATGGGCTAGGCTTACGGCCCCTCAACATTACAAACCTATAGTGAAAAATGCTAGAGTGGATATTGCGAATGCTCAAATAAGTCAGATATTCTGAAATGGAACGAAATCTCATAACAAAGCCTGATTGAATCAATAATTTATAACTGTACAAACTGTAGACGGTTAACCTACATTTATAAAAGATAGACTTGAGGGAATAAGCATCTAGTAAAGACATGCGAGCGAATAACGTAATTGAGGTCTATATTAAACTAATGAAGAAATTTTAATACTAACGCTCTACACAAATCCGGTATATTAGTTCTCCAAGACGACTTGGAACCGGACACAAATCTTATGCCGGAACTTAAAACATACCAATATTTTGGACCATTACATCCAATTAAGTGTATTTTATAACCAACAGTACATGAAATTAGGCAAATTTATACCCAATACAGATATATTTCTATGATAACTAATCAAAATCATACAACAAAAAAAAACTATAAAATATCTAAATAAGATTATCTACTCTTCCCCTAACCAACATAGATTAACCATGATATAAGGTGTATCGTACCACACCCAGAGGATATAACCTACGATAATATCACACGTGATCTGGTTCATGAAAAATCGTATGCTAACATAACAACCATACCGAAAATATCTGACATTTGAAACAAACACTGATTCCATGCATAATGAAGTAATAATACTACGGAATAAGTTCCAATCTATAACAAATTCCTAGACCTAACGGATGCCATGCCTCTAGTAGGACAAAATCAAAGCCCCCTGTGTCATAACAACGAGCCCTACATGCTTTATTAGGTCACTTCTCAGCAATCTACCACTAATATATGAGGAATTTTGAGGCAACATCCAGCCATGGTACAATACCTCAGACATACCATGCATCTGTTTGGTCCATCATCTCTGAACAGCGTCGAGCAAAGTCACATTCTGGACATAACCAAGAATCCGTACATAGGTACAGTTGTCATGAATGGGCCTGGCATGAGTCTCTATGAGAGTGGCCATAAATTTGGGCTTCTGTTCACTGACGACCTGTAAATCACTATAACGACCAGCAGCTCGTCGGATAACCTCTCAACCAAACCCACAGAAGATAAGACCAACATCCACATAAACTTACAAATTCACGTTGAACTTGGACGAACTCCAAATGACCACCGAAGAGTGTAAACCACCTCTACACCTGGACTCATCCATCCAGTAAATCGTCTTCTAAAACGTTAAACTATACACTTGCTAGGGTTCAATGACGAAATTCCACATAGATGCAGTACGGATTTCCACCTCATAAACATACATTCCTACGAATATCGTGGAAAAAAGCATGCAACAATAATAAAATAACAACGTAATTCTCTACTCTGCTCTAATTGACATTAAAAACTCTCATATACGATGGTATCCATCGCATTAAAACTGAATACTTATACAAATCGACATATACGCAACGAGCTTTTGCTTATGGGACTCCTCAAATTCCTCCAAAATATTGAAGTTTGTTCATATACTAAACATACAACAAACTAACAACAAGCCCGAGCATGTAACCAATCGAGTCTTCTGTAACTATATTTTTCCACTCCAATCTCTGTAACAGGATGTAACAAGATATATAAAACACTAAAGAGATACACCATCTAAATAAATTATACCTGAAATAATGCTCTACATTGCAGATACAATCGAAATATATCCTAATATTCCGATATGGTGTAAAAAAATCCCATGCCATGCATCGAAGATGGAAACTTTACAGAGAACATACAAAACAGAATGAAATATACCAAAACGGTCAAGTTAAAATAAAATAACAAGATCAATTCTCTACCATACCCAAAACATACCTTAAAAACCATGATGTACTAGAAAAAAACTAGCTTGTAACCTACCAAACAACTAACGTGAATAAGGTGTCAAGACTTGCGAGCAACATACGCTGAAACCTATGGTAAATGATCTGGAGTACTTCTGCACGAACGCACTATATTATATACAAATCTGATCAAATTAATCTCCAACTCAGTCCAAAACAGGGGGAAATGCAATCTACCATAACTAAAGTAACCACGGCTTATTCGTATCAGAATGGCATATATAAGTATAAGCA
>SDVV010031671.1:0-11520 GCA_016164225.1 Gammarus roeselii
ACGGTCTACTGCGCTGTCACTTCAGGTCACACGGTCTACTGCGCTGTCACTGCGCGGTCACTTCAGGTCACACGGTCTACTGCGCTGTCACTTCAGGTCACACGGTCTACTGCGCTGTCACTGCGCGGTCACTTTAGGTCACACGGTCTACTGCGCTGTCACTTCAGGTCACACGGTCTACTGCGCTGTCACTTCAGGTCACACGGTCTACTGCGCTGTCACTTCAGGTCCCACGGTCTACTGCGCTGTCACTTCAGGTCACACGATTTACTACGCTGTCACTTCAGGTCACACGATTTACTACGCGGTCACTGCGCGGTCACTTCAGGTCACACGGTCTACTGCGCTGTCGCTTTAGGTCACACGATTTACTACGCAGTCACTGCGCGGTCACTTCAGGTCACACGGTCGACTGTGCGGTCACTCCATAGCACTTTGGAAAGCTACTACTGTAATTTTTTACAGCTTCGAATGTGAAAACTTGGGAGCTACAAAAATATACGAATGTAGTTGGGATTTTATAGATCATGATTGTAACTCAATATTATTCAGTTAACGTACCTAAACAATATGTACCTAAACAAATTCTCCATCATTGCAGCAACAAATGAACGCAATTTCCTTTCTACAGAACAATCCAGCAACAATCCTTTGCTATAATGTCTAAACGAAGGTGGCGATCGTTCTGGTTGTTCTTCTAACTTTATCCTCCTATATAAACGCTGTTGAGTGATCCAATATTCAACTACATTACAGCAGATAATGAAAGCGGGCAATGACCGACCATACATTGTACTAAATGTCCTTTATTAATGCACATAATAATCTGCAGTAGCGGCACATAACAGTCTGCAGTAGCGGCACATAACAGTCTGCAGTAGCGGCACATAACAGTCTGCAGTAGCGGCACATAACAGTATGCAGTAGCGGCACATAACAGTCTGCAGTAGCGACACAAAACGGACTGCAGTAGCGGCACATAACAGTCAGCAGTAGCGGCACATAACAGTCTGCAGTAGCGGCACGTAACAGTCTGCAGTAGCGGCACATAACAGTCTGCAGTAGCGGCACATAACAGTCTGCAGTAGCGGCACATAACAGTCTGCAGTAGCGGCACATAACAGTCTGCAGTAGTGGCACATAACAGTCTGCAGTAGCGGCACATAACAGTCTGCAGTAGCGGCACATAACAGTCTGCAGTAGCGGCACATAAGAGTCTGCAGTAGCGACACATAACAGACTGCAGTAGCGGCACATAACAGTCTGCAGTAGCGGAACATAACAGTCCGCAGTAGAGGCACATAACAGTCTTCAGTAGCGGCACATAACAGTCTGCAGTAGCGACACATAACAGTTTGCAGTAGCGGCACATAACAGTCGGCAGGAGCGACTCATAACAGTCTGCAGTGGCGGCACATAACAGTCTGCAGTAGCGACACATAACAGTCTGCAGTAGCGGCACATAACAGTCGGCAGTAGTGGCACATAACAGTCTGCAGTAGCGGCACATAACAGTCTGCAGTAGCGGCACATAACAGTCTGCAGTAGCGGCACAAAACAGTCTGCAGTAGCGGCACATAACAGTCTGCAGTAGCGGCACATAACAGTCTGCAGTAGCGGCAAATAACAATCTGCAGTAGCGGCACGTGACAGTCTGCAATAGCGGCACATAACAGTCGGCAGTAGCGGCACATAACAGTCTGCAGTAGCGGCACATAACAGTCAGCAGTAGCGGCATATAACAGTCTGCAGTAACGGCACATAACAGTTTGCAGTAGCGGTACATAACAGTCTGCAGTAGCGACACATAACAGTCTGCAGTAGCGGCACATAACAGTCTGCAGAAGCGGCACATAACAGTCTGCAGTAGCGGCACATAACAGTCTGCAGTAACGGCACATAACAGTCTGCAGTAGCGGCACATAATAGTCTCCAGTAGCGACATACGCATCTACAAAATAAATATTATTTAATTTTAAAGCAATGGAGGCAAGTTAAATTTTCTGTCTGCTGCTGCATAGCATTCAGAAAAAGAAACAAATGGCGTCGAGTGATCAAATAAGATGTTTGCCGCCGCACTCTATTAATTAACCTTGTCTTTTACAATTTTTGAAATGTTAGAAACAACCGTTTCCTTCTATGATACAGGATGGCATGGATTTAGGCAGTCTAATGGCGAGAGGTGCCAAATCTTTAACCCAAAAGAACACGTTGTTTCCATAGCTGCAATTCACAACAAATATTACCAAAGACTGTCGCCGAAGCCAAGTACGCTATCCACTTGGCCCTTTCTTTATACGAAGAAGCAATTGAGACCATTACACCGCGCTGGTTTGAAAGGACGTTGGCCCTTTCTTTATACGAAGAAGCAATTAAGGCCATTTCACCTCGCTGGTTTGAAAGGACGTTGCATAACGCCATAAAATGGACATTCTCCCTATTTTTTTCTTATCGAATGCTCCTTCACTAATATTAGTGGTCCAAACCTTGTTGAAAATGAGACCTTGCGCGTAGGGGTCGCATCCTGCGTAGACGGCGTAGATGCAGAGGCTCATGAAGAAGAGCAGTGCCATAAAAATGGACATGCCGATGATGTTGCAGTACAAGACCCTGAGGAGACATGATACCCGTAATACTAACTGACAGGACGACACGGGGATAAAATGACTAGGTCACTTCTTTAAATACTAGTCATGGTAGTAGTAATATAGTCTAGGTAGTCATGGGAGTAGTAATATAGTCTAGGTAGTCATGGTAGTAGTAATATAGTCTAGGTAGTCATGGGAGTAGTAATATTGTCTAGATAGTCATGGGAGTAATAATATAGTCTAGGTAGTCATGGGAGTAATAATATAGTCTAGGCAGTCATTGGAGCAGTAATATTGTCTATGTAGTCATGGGACTAATAATATAGTCTAGGTAGTCATGTGAGTAATAATATAATCTAGGTATAGATAACGACTAAGATATAAGATAGCTTCACTGCAAGCAACTGGCAGTACCCATGAAAATGAATTTCACGGTTAGTCGCATACCAAAACAATTTTTTTATTGTATTGCATTTGTAAATGCTTTCTAACATTCAATAATTTGGGCTTATCACAAAGTGGTTCTATTGAAAGTGTAAATGAATCTCAAACCTCTACATGTACAAATACTTCTTCAATGTGTGTTGTGCTAATCATTGATCCCTTTCGTGCCCTTCAGGTTAACCATCAACACATTAACTCATCGAGCACCAATCTTGATTCATTTCATGCCAGTCAGGTTAATCATCAACGCATTAACTTACCGAACACCCTACTTCAATCCCAATTCAAATATATGGACCCTTATGCATTTTCTCAAAAATTGTAGACGTGTCTGCATTCCGTGTGACTTTCCGATGAGTATATGAGTCTATTTGACTGTGTCGCACACATGTATGGTCATCTGACTCATGCAGTGTTTTCTGACCCTTGCATTTCTTTGTGGTTGGCGTATAACGCTTCCCCGTATGTGTCTCTTAGGACGTTCAAAATTCAAGAGCCTGATCACTCAACTAAAAACTCGAGGATGTGTCTCATAAATTATGTAAATGTATGTAGTTGTCCCTGCTCAACACCACATTATTTTCACCGTCTCACCCATAGAAAGCTGTTCAACGCTGAGTGATGTCATATCGAGTCCACTTGTGGATGCAATCGAGATGCAACGTTTCTATAGATGAAGCGAGCATCATACACACACGGGCAGCTGGTGCGTGTTCATTCGATGGCAAATTTAGCAATCGTATCACTACCGAAGCATGTATTAACCCCCGACAGTAGCACCAGGTCTGCGCTGAGAAAAATCATATAAACGCACAAATAGGAATAAGTTTAATTCTTTCATTCCATCATGCTATGCCAGGTGACAGCTCCCTCTGTCTTATTGAAGAGAATATTTACCCCTTACTTCACTATAACTAAATATGCTGTATTATTTTTATGTTTTAAAAGATCAATTGTGACGCCAATCCCTCACAGGCCCTCTTGAATGGGGCCTCCGGTAGCCGTATTATTGATACACACTCAATTTTTTTCATGCAAAACCTACTCTCGGCCTTAACAAATATTTTTCTCATCAAATTGAGCCCCGTTGAAGTTAGCTCATCGATGTCAATGAGAGTAATCCAAGTTGACCCAAGCTCTTCCACTTTTATGTACGATTCTCCAAAGCTAATCTATGAATTCAAACGAAAAATGTCAAGCATCTTGGCAGCGGTGATACCTTGGGCCATAAAAATACTCTTTCCTTCCGTCAAAGGGGTTTCTCAACACACCTTCCATGTTTCATTAGAAACGGTCAAACGGTCTCGGTGGAGTTTATGGACGCACAAACACGCAAACAAACAAACATACCGACGTGACGCCATTAGCATATTAATGTAGACTACAATTATCAATTATTTTGACACATAAAACTGATTGTGGAAGCTGTAGAATTCGTGAAAACCTGTCGATGTAGATTTAATAAACATAACCTGGGCAGATTTAAATCTTGGTTTACTCCGAAGGTCTCCAAAGAATGATTCGGTTTGGACTAAGTCTTACAAAATAGGCTGCAGACAACTGCAATGTTAGCAGAAATTACAGCTTCGTTCAAAAACGGCGTCGAGACTCCTCCCATTGGCAACAGACAAAGAGGGGACCTCGCAATGGAAGACTCTCGACGCAAAGACACTAAAAAAGACTGGAGGGATCATTTGATATCCAGGTCTCATAGAATCTTGACCATCTAGTTTAGATAAGATAAACGTACATTTTTGCCTTGCTGATGGTAGATACCGAGCTGATTCTCTGGTAGTTTCCTTGTGACACGCTGTAGTGAGAGCCCCAGTAGACAGTCACCAGCAACAGGACGTTCCAGACGGTGTGACGTGTGTGAGGGTTCACGTCAATGCTGCACATCAACGCTCTGTCAGTAAATTGGGAAAGTGTATGCCGTTCCCACTGAAGGCATAAACTGTGCAACTGTGAATAATTTAATATACAGAACATACTACCCAGTCTTCAAACTTTTACTGATGCCTAGCACTTCAACAGCCAAATATTTCCCGCCGAAACGTGATCAGTGATGACAGAAATTGATTACGTAACTAGCAACGATTTGTTTTTCTGGTACCCCATCGCTCCCACTCTGATAAATTGGCTCCAAAATGTTTATGGAATCTATTTGACATCTACTCTATTTAACTTGTGGGCTATAAACCATTTCCCTCAGGCAGATGTCTCGAAATCTCACCGGAATCATTTTTTACGTATGGTGAATAAAACCTTTATATACGATCAGGATATGGCGAATAAAACGTTTATAAAAATGTAATGTCATGTTACAACCAACATTCCTGTCGCTGTTTCAATTTCTATCTTAGTCTACGTGACCTTAAGCTGTCCCAAGCATATTTCCTGGCACTTTTTCAAAATTTTCAAGCAATTGTCGTATTGATTGATATATCAAACTGCGAGTTAACTACGTGCACCAAACTTCAAACGCTGATTATGAAGGACATTTCCATGCATGAGAAGTTATAATATGAACATAAAACCATCAAAACTTTGGTCAAACTTCAAGGTCAAGCTTCAATCCAAACCTAGGTCAAACTTACAGGTACCAACACTTTTCCTCAAATTCTGAACACATACAACAAACTTTCAAGTCCTTTTCCAAGTCTTGTCCTATTGTTCTAATGTCATAAAAAAAACAATCAAACTTTCCGTGCCTTCAAAACTTAAAACGTTTATTTGCAAGTCTGTAATCCCATTGATCTATGCCATCCATCATAAATTGCTTGTAAATAAAATTCCTTCGTCCAAAGCAATGCTCATCAAACGTTCCTTGTGTTCTCCTAGGCTCCAGCACCACTTAAAACAGAACATTCATTGATATAATTATTCATCGAGAACATAAAGCAATTTCTCATCGCAGTCTTCAAAATAACCTGCACTGTTCTTTGAGTCATCGCACATTCAACCACTTTCAATATTTATTTCCAAGGACCCTTCCCAGTAATCTACGAGATAACCTATATCCTCCAACTCCCGTCCCATTAATCTACGGGGTAACCTACATCCTCCAAGTCCTGTCCATTAGTATACAAGAAAACCGACATCCTCCAAGTCTCGTCCCATTAATCTACGAGATATCCTTCATCCTCCAATTCCCGTCCCATTGATCAACGAGATAACCTACATCCTCCAAGTTCCGTCCCATTGAACCATGAGATACCCTACATCCTGCAAGTCCCGTTCCATTGATCAACGAGATAACCTACATCATCCAAGTCACGTTATATTGATCAACAAGATAGCTTACATCCTCCAAGTCCCATCCCAATGATCTACGTGATATGCTACATCCTGCAAGTCCCGTCCCATTGATCTACGAGGTAGCTTATATCCTGCAAGGCCGTCCCATTGATCTATGAAATAGCTTACATCCACTAACGCTCTAACTCTCTAGTTATAACTTCGCGCATAATGTTCAATCTTACTTGGTTGCCTCCGTTCGGCCTCCTGCTGACGCAATCTGCCATGCTTTGCTGACGCCTCCTGCGTCAATGCAGGCCAAGACCGTGACCAAAAGCACGCCGCCCACCATCAGCAGCACCTGGAATACGTTAGCCCATACCACGGCCTTCAGTCCGCCCTGCAGAATAGATATACAGCAGACGTTATCACCCCTTAGATATGAATCAGATGTTATCACCCCTCAGGTATGCAGCTAATGTTATCACCCCATAGTAGTTAGCAGATGTTATCACCCCTTAGTATTAAGCAGATGTTATCACCCTTTAGGTATTCAGCAGATGTTATCACCTCTTAGGTGTGCATCAAAATATGTTATCATATGTTAGGTATGCAAGAGATGTTTTCATGCCGTCGGTATGCAGCAAATGTTATCACCCCTTAGGTATGCACCAGATGTTGTCACCACTTAGGTAAGCAGCAGCTGTAGTGACCACTTTAACGACAAGCCTGAGCGCCGAATGGATTGTTGTTGCATCCCCGTAGATAAGCGAAAGAGCACTACCATTTCCCTTAAGCTTAAAATCGAGCTTTTGAAAATCGACGGTATAAATATTTTTCTGCGTACAATTACGAAGCCATTTAAATTAGAGCCGCACTCACAAAAGAAGCGTAGACCGTCACGGCAATCCCCATTATCCAGATGTAAGTGGAGAAGGAGAGTGGAGTGACTGCTGCCAGAGCCAGAGTGGGAGCATATAAGGCTAGCCCCATGAACACCACGGTGCTCATGGACGTCATGCCCATGGTAAGGCGTCTCAACCAAGGCGACTGGAAACGGATTTCCAGGTACTGTGGAGAGTGGAACACAAAGTAGTCGTGGTGAGGAGGAAGCACGAGGGGCCTCTTAACAGGAAAAGATCATTTTTTCATCACGATGGGGAGATCGCTTGCCCATCCCCTTGGAAATTGTAAGCGATCTTGACGAATTTCTACCATTTATCAGTTTCCTTGCAGCAAAGTTTTCAAGTGAAGTATTTACCGAAACTTGTCTCACCAATGTCGCTGATATTTTCCAGGTTCCTGGGTATAATTCTTACCACACTATTAGAGCTGACCGACGCGCGAGCGGGGTGTCTCTCCTCATTGACTAAGCTCTCTCCTAGGGTCACCTCTCTCAATTATCAATTATTAGAGTCACGTATGAGAGTGGTTCAGCAGTTATCGATCTAAATGTCGGCAAATACCTTGTCATGGGGATTAATCGTCCTCCTCAAATATCTGTTAATTATTTAAACGAGTCCTTTCCAACTCAATTGCTGTCAATGACATTACCGGTGTCAATGCTGGGATTGTTGAAAATTTCAATATTGATATAGGCTCAAACAATCTGCCCGAAAATTCAACTAATTTTACAACTTAATTCTAGGCACTGCATTCGCTGCCTGCGATTTCTATCCCAACGAGAGTCACAGTTGTCATCTATTATTATTGACCCCGTGTTGACAAACAGTGTTCTCCCCTATTAGGCAGTTGTTCCTACCTTCCACATTATTGATCACTAACCAATTCTTTTTAAATGACGTTGAAAGATTCAAGATCGGAGTAAGTGGATTTGTGTCTGACCTTCTGAGTCTGTCCATGACAACTGTGCATTCTTTCAGAATGAACTGCTTGAAATCTATGATCAAGCTTGTCCTTGTTCCATTCATGCAATCGATTTCAGTATGTTAGCAAATGCAATGCTGCGTCATCTGCCCAACTGTATCCACCAGCGTTCCGCTGAACTCAATTCTTGGCCCTTTGTTTTTTCTGCTGTATATAAATGAATGAGCGCTTCCTCTAACACCTTGTCTTTTATCCACTTCGCTGATGACACTACTCTCGTTCTAAAGGGTGACAATCTACTCAATAAGTATACAGTTGCTAATAGGGAACTTGACCTACTCAATATGTATACAGTTGCTAATAAGGAACTTGACCTACTCAATAAGTATACAGTTGCTAATAGGGAACTTGACCTACTCAATATGTATACAGTTGCTAATAAGGAACTTGACCTACTCAATTAGTATACAGTTGCTAATAGGGAACTTGACCTACTCAATTAGTATACAGTTGCTAATAGGGAACTTGACCTACTCAATTAGTATACAGTTGCTAATAGGGAACTTGACCTACTCAACAAGTATACAGTTGCTAATATGGAACTTGACCTACTCAATAAGTATACAGTTGCTAATGGGGAACTTGTTAACATTGGTAATTGGTTTTGGTGCAATAAGTTAGCGTTGAAGTTTGGTAAAACATCTTATACAGTTTTTTTGAAGGAAAGTGTACATGAAAACACTAATTTGCCAATGAGGAATCAATTTTAATGTCGCTATCTCTGTTGGATTCCTTGGTATTATATTAGATAAGTGACTCACCTCCTCAAACCACATAAGCTCAGCTGCAATTCAATATCAAAATTGTGTGACATCATGATAAAGGTGTCTGGATTTGTGCCTCAACGTGTACGTGAAGACATTCTTTGTCTCTTTAGTCTATCGTCTTTTGATTTATGGCATTCGAGTATCGGGAAGATCGTCCCTAACTGGTCAACAGAAGCTTAGTATTCTTCAAAAGAAATGTGTGACAATTCTTAATTTGGTGTCGGTGTGAATATATTATGTGATACTCCATCCTGCCACTCTCCAAGGCTTATACAATTTTGGTCGTCGTCAGATTTTATAGAAACTCGAAGCTTTCTGGGAGTTCATTTTATCGTGATTTTATCTTTATATCAGTCGTTAATCATGAACACAGTACACGTTTCCATTCTCATGGTAACCTAAATTGTCCAGCAGGGAGAAAAATCATACCATGCAACTTTTTCATGTAGCAGTGGTGAGAGTCTGGAAGAAGCTTTTGGTGAGTTTGGGGAGAATTCTTTCCTATTCATTTTCATACGTGACCTCAACACTTCACATGGCACAAACAGTGAAAAACCTTGCTAGGTCATGATATTTCTCTCTAATACGGCAGCGCCTCGGGTGTTGTGCTGTGTGTTTTGTAGACTAGATACGGCAGTGCCTAGGGTGTTGTGCTGTGTTATGTAGACTAGATACGGCAGTGCCTCGGGTGTTGTGATGTGTGCTATGTAGTTAGATACGACAGTGCCTTGGTTGTTGTGCTGCGTGCTATGTAGACTAGATACGGCAGGGCCTCGTATGTTGTGCTGTGTGTAATGTAGACTAGATACGGCAGTGCCTCGGGTGTTGTGCTATGTAGACTAGATACGGCAGTGCCTCGGTTATTGGGCTGTGTGCTATGAAGACTAGATATGGCAGTGCCTCGGGTGTTGTGCTGTGCGCAATGTAGACTAGATACGGCAGTGCCTCGGTTATTGGGCTGTGTGCTATGAAGACTAGATATGGCAGTGCCTCGGGTGTTGTGCTGTGTGCAATGTAGACTAGATACGGCAGTGCCTCGGGTGTTGTGCTGTGTGCAATGTAGACTAGATACAACAGTGCCTCGGTTATTGGGCTGTGTGCTATGAAGACTAGATGTGGCAGTGCCTCGGGTGTTGTGCTGTGCGCAATGTAGACTAGATACGGCAGTGCCTCGGGTGTTGTGCTGTGTGCAATGTAGACTAGATACGGCAGTGCCTTGGGTGTTGTACTGTGTGCTATTCAGACTAAATATGGCAGTGCCGCGGGTGTTGTGATGTGTGCTATGTAGACTAGATACGGCAGTGTCTTAGGTGTTGTGCTGTGTGCTATGTAGACTAAGTACGGCAGTGTCATGGGTGTTGTGCTGCGTGCTATGCTGACTAATACGGCAGTGCCTCAGGTGTTGCGATGTATGCTATATAGACTTGATACGGCAGTGCCTCAGGTGTTGTGCTGTGTGCTATGTAGACTAGATACGGCAGTGTCTCAGGTGTTGTGCTGTGTGCTATGTAGACTAAATACGGCAGTGTCTCAGGTGTTGGGTCTGTGTGCTATGTAGACTAGATACGGCAGTGTCTCAGGTGTTGTGCTGTGTGCTATGTGGACCCGATCGAAGGAATCGTGTAAATTAGTTCCTGGGTCATTAATCTTATTTACCAAGGTCCTTTTAATCGTATTTACCAAGGTCCTTCTAAATTGTCCTGCCTACTTTTTTTCTATACCCTTTTACCCAAACATCAATGCTAGCTATGGGCTTGCGATTTTTTTTGTAATAAAATAAATATCAAAATAAGACATAATTTTTATAATTATTTTATTATAAATATCGCGTCATTGGGACGTTATTTGAGTGAATCCTAATTACAAACTCATTGTTGTATTTTGCTAATAAATAAACTTTCTTATTCGAAGATCAGCTATAATTTTGCGAAAGGAAGACAAGTGAATATCACGGATAAAATTATACTTTATTTATACATGAGCATGTAATACTTCATCCATTATTCACTTTGCTAGACATTTCCCCGAATGGAATTGTACCTTTCAACATCCAACTGATTATTTAATTGGCTTTCCGAACTTTTTTTATATAAATAATATTACATCGACGAGGCTATGCCCAGTTCTATAAAGTTTTTCGAAACCTAGTCGATGGAAAGCCATCCTTCCTGAAACTAAAGGCCCGAAAGTTACTGTTATCGAAGATTGGTCGAGCAGATGTGCTTGCTTACTTGGTTAGGAGTGTCCAGCTTGAGTGGGTAGAGGACCGGAAGCACCACCTCTGAAGCGAAGAGAATGGCCACTATGCTTGCGGGAATGGTCCAGGATAAGCCGAGGCCGTGACCATACACCTCCCCTGAGTAACCTGCAAGAAAATTACAAAAAAACAGTGAATATAGCTCATCAGTAGGCACTATGCCCCATGCAAGTCGTTAAAATTAAATTCGTTATTGAGCAATCCTTTAATCAACTCCAAGAAAAATCTGGATTACGAAATTGGGTCGATATTTCATACATCATCAATCTAGGGAAGTATTGCCATGATTGTCTCAGAGGAGGGCCAATTCCACACTCATCTATAATCTTGCCTTGAAATC
>SDVV010031672.1:0-11520 GCA_016164225.1 Gammarus roeselii
TGTCCGCCGAGGTGGTGCTGGTCATCTTGGCGAGGCTGGTGTTCTTGGCAGATGGAATCTTGGTATTTGATGTTCTGGAGGGGATGCTGGTCCCTCCCAAATGGAGTTTCTTCCGACTCCCCATCGGTCCCCTGGTTTGCGCCAGGGGCCTAGGGGGCTCACTCTTGCTGACCTATTAGCTGGCTATAGCGATTTTACTTTCAACTTTACACGACCTCAAATGTTTGTCAAAGCAAACGTGCGGTTTAAGGTCCCAGCACAAACTAGGGACCAATCTGTGCAGTTAGTATATGGTACGGGAACAATTTCAATTTCCGATATGAAATGAATCCTAGCCTCCAGCCCCTCAGAACCTCACGAGTTACATGTCCATACGCCAGTGCGCACAGATAGGATCGTCGAAATTGGTACAAGGTTCATGGCTACTCGAACAAAGTCAGCTTCGACAGCAACGCAACACAATAATTACAGCTATGCGATCCAATTGTATTGGTACAATATATTTACTCATGTAAGATAAAGACTCAGATGAAATGATTCCTAGCCTTAAGCCCCTCAGAACCTCATGATTAATATGTCCACGCGCCAGTGCGCACAGATAGTATCGTCGAAATTGGTACAAGGTTCACGGCTACACGGACAAAGTCAGCTCCGACAGCAACGCAACACAATGTTTACAGCTACGCGGTGTATTTGATTTTTAGTACAACTTATTTATTCAGGCAAGATAATGATTCATACAAAATGAATCCCCGCCTCCAACCACTCAGAACTCCACGAATAACATGCACGCGCGTCAGCGCGCACAGACAGCATCGTCGAAATTGGTACAAGGTCTATAGCTTCACGGATTAGATAGACTCCAACCGCAACGCGTCACAAGGTTCCATAGCTGCGCAGTCCAGGCCAACTCCAGAAACTGCACATGATCCGTGCACGCGCGAGCGAGCACTGACTGAAGAAAAATACCCATTCACAAAATCACAAATAGGAAATTCCGCACAAATACTCCAGCGTTATAAGATTGTGGATCGTGATTTTGCACTGATTGTTTAAGGGGATAGGGTGAGGGGGGGCATTGGTCCCTTGGGTTGCAAAAGAGACCGATGAATCCCGGAGGGCAACCCAAGTCCACCGGGTCTACACAAGCTTCCCGAGAGCCCTCGTCTCATCTCATCCCGGCTTGTCTCTAATCATTTCGGCCAGTTTTGGCTCGTCGCGACCAACTGGACTCGCCTCAACGTGTTTCGACTGATCTCGAATAACCTCGACCAGCCTCGACGCGGCTCGCCCCCTCTGCGGTATTGATCGTGTGGACTGTAATAACAAAATTTTCACTCAAGCATTTTAGGGTGGGAGTGCGGTGGCAGAGGTGTCTCGGGTCCCTAAAGAGCCCAACGAATCCTGGAGGGGGACCCATATCCCCCTGGTCCCCGAGGTCCCCGAGGCCCCCGAGGTCTCCGAGGTCCCCGGGTCCAATCGTCTCCGCTCGTCTGGGCTTGTATCGAATCATTTCGGCCAGTCTCGGCTCGTCGCGACCAGCTCGACTAGCCTCGACACGTTTCGACTGATCTCGACGCACCTCGACCAGCCTCGACGCGACCCTCGCCCTGTGCGCCAGCAATCCACGGACTGTAATGGTTAATTGTTCTACTGAAGCATCTCAGTGAAGGGGGGGGGGAACAGAGGTTCCAGGATTCAGAGGGGCCTTTAAAGGGTCCCACAGTTTCTCAAAAGGGTCCTAAAGAGTTTCAAGGGTGTCCCGCCGGGCCCCAGAAAGGTCCAAGTGGATCTCCCCAAATCCACCTGGTCTATTAAGTCCCCCGGGTTCTCGAAACCCCGGGTCCCAGAGTCCCGCGGGCCCCACGAATACCTCTCCTCCCTGGGTCACCTTGTCTCAACCAACCTCGATACTTATAATAATAATAACCAATGCAAAATTTTTCACTATGAAAAAAGGGCAGAGAAAAATAATTGAGCCCAAGCTAGAAGAAATAATAAAAAACTATTATAAAAAGGGTTAATGATCTATAAAATAAAAATTAAATAAATAATCATCCATCCACCCCAACTACACGTTGGAGCTCCGGTAGAAAACAAAAGAAGCTTCTACTGCTACATGTTGCCTCCCATGCTGTTATTGCCGAGGAAATTAGTTTCCTCAAACGTGGTTATAATGTGGTCTGTTCTTCTGGCAGAACGTACGTATCTCACGGCCTGGTGTCGCGGCGCCTCATCAAGTTGCGACAACAGCCAGCTCTACGGTCGTGACTCCCCTTTGGTACTTCGGTCCTAATTGCTAATAGTGAGCCGGTTGGCCCGAGCAGTCACGGACGGCCTACCTACACATGTGAGAGCGGGAAACCCTCTTCCCGAACACCCAATCTGCGAGTTAACTCTCCTGACATCCGCCTGCTACGAGACGTTGGTGGACCGTCTATAAGAAGGAATTGTTGACGGTGGGTCCCCTCCGAGGACTCTTCTAGCGCGCAGCCTGAAAAGCCAGCCTAAATAAGTCGGGAGTGGCCGAGCGGCCCGAGTCCCGACCACTCGGATATTCCAACACCCTAATTTCTCACCAACGAGGTGCTACCGCCATGTCTACGCATCAGATTTTCCTAAAATTTCAAAGATACGTTGTGGGTTCCTAAATATCTAATAAATATTTAAAAATACGACCCGAGTTACTACTGCTCAATTTACTCTGTATTCGTTTCCTTGACCAAAGTGTCGCCGCTGGCGATAGCTCAGGACTGGGCGGCCAGTGAAAAAGCCCAGCTCTTTTCACAGGGAGTATGGACAAATATCCGGTCTGTCGTTGGCGTCGAACGTGGTCTTCAAGCGTTCGGGAAAGGTGGGACCATTGTTGAACATGTTGTGTACATTAAATAGCGTGTACTGTTCTTCCTTGCAGCCCTAAGAGCTAGGTTGTGATTTTTGTGGGGTGGAGAGTCGTCGCGGTTGTCATCGGATGTAAAGGTAGAGGCGCTTGCGTAGTAAGCGTTTGTTACCGGTTGTGTATATGAAGAAATATGACTTTGACATGACTCTCTAGTCTCGTTAGACGGTCGTCGATTGTGCTAGGTCCTGCGGTGAAGTCTTCAGCTTCCTGGTCAGAGAGGCCGGTCAATGGTCTTGGTAGATTCCTGATTTCCTGAATCTTTTTGTTGAGATCCTTGTCTCCGTGGCTCCGGAGGGGACACTGGCCCTCCCTGGATGGGGCTTCCTGCTTTCCGTCATCGGCCCCATGGTTCACGCCAGGGGCCAGGCGGCTCACTCTCGAAGGCCTCTTGACACAAGTTGATCTATGGATCAACTTGTGTCGTGTAGGGGGTTCACATTTAATAATCGGTATATGAACAAATGCTAATTCCTCCAACAGTACTAGCTGGTTCAATGCCGTAGCTAGCGGCTTAACAACACTAGCTGGTTTAATACTGCCGCTGGCAGCCCAATAACACTAGCTGTTCTAATACTGCAGCTGGGGGCCCAAAAACACTGGCCGGTCTAATACTGCAGCTGGCGCCCTAACCACACTAGCTAGTCAATACTGCAGCTGGCGTTCCAACAACACTAGCTGATCTAATATTGCTCAGGCGGCTCAACAACACTCGCTGGTCTAATATCGCAGCTAGCAGCCCAACAACACTAGCTGGTCTAATATTGCAGATGGCGGTCCAACAATACTAGCTGGGCTATTACAACAGCTGGCGACCCAACAGCCCCACCTAGTCGAATACTGCAGCTGGAGGCCCAACAACACTAGGTGGGCTATTACTACACCTGGCTGCCCAACAACACTGGCTGGTCTAATACTGCAGTTGATGGCCCAACAATATTCACTGTTCTAGAACTGCAGCTGGCGACCTTTCAACATCAGCTAGTCTAATACTGCAGCTGGCAGCCCAACAACACTAGCTGGTCTAATACCGAAGCTGGCGGCTCAACAACACTAGCTGATCTTATACTGCAGCTGGCAACCCAACAACACTAGCTGGTCTGAAACCGCAGCTGGCGGCCCAACAACACTAGCTGGTCTATTGGTGCAGTTGACTGCCCATCAACATCAAATAATGCAACGAGGAAGCTGGCGGCCCAAAAACACCAGATGGTCTAATGTTGCAGCTGGCAGATCAGTTAAATATTTTGTTTCGCAACTCGAGAGCACTCGCTAAATACTGATTCCATCTTTCAAAGTTTGATTATAACTTCGAATGATTTTGTCGGCAAGTTACGACAAATTGTTAAATTTGATTCGTTTTCAGAATGAGCTTCCAGACGAAAACTTCTGCTGGCAACACCAGGAGTAACGAGGCAACCGTCTCGCGAGATGAAGTCTGAAGACGATGAAATGTGTGGGATGGCCTTCAATGTTTGTTCACCAGTGATGCAGATTCAATACTGATATGGTAATGAACGTTCAGTTAGCATGACCTCCGGAGAGGGACGCTTAGATTTGTTGTGAGTTCATCATTCTCTTGACTGGCAAAAGGCGTAATGTAGAGGCCATTGACAGCCTGAAGTAGTGTCTGTTTGAAGCATAGAGTAGCAACTGTTAAAAGCATAATTAAACGTCTTACCTAATGTAGAGAAGTAGTAGTTGTTGTACTCTGTCTCACATCGTGAGTAGCAGGAGAAAGGCAAGTAAGCATAGGCCGAGAAAATAGTAAATAAGTGCCCGATCTGCGTACAAAGGTTAGGTGGTAGAGGATTGTGAGGTATCGTTCATACGATTCTCTGCGCTGCTCTCTCCCTCACATTATCCATATGATATAAAACAATAGATAAGTGAATCCTTCCATTGTATAGTCTTAAAATTAGGCGTGTTTATAATTGTACAAATCATATCGAGACGCGCGTCTCGCTAAAGCCTACCCTCTAGCGCTGACCATAGAGGTATAATAGGGCTCCATGGCGCTGACATAGCGTATATGCTCACCTGTCAGATGACACAAGTCGCTCAGTGAAGGGTGAGATGTGGCCTAAATCATCGCTCTAATTGTAGAAATGTTACGGACAGATGAATAGGCTTCATATCATTAAAATAATCCATTCATGGTCGGTGCCCAGCTTGGTAATCATAATAGAACCAGTACATAGGTCAACTCATTGAATACCATGTCTTAACATGTAAAATGTTTCACGCCATAGGAATTTATTTATTTATTATTTGCTTCCATGTTCAACGCCATTGGAAGCATGCCACTAGGCAGATCGGAGAGCAACAGGGAGCAGAGTTCACGTGCACTTGGCAACGCTCACGCCTATGAGGACCAGCCTGTCACAGCCACCGGCAACCCTGAGGGATGTCAGATACTTCCAGATCCACACCTCCCACATTTAATTGAAAGGAGGTTCACAAGCATACGTATCGTGAAAATGCCAATACCAGGACTAACCATTATTTTGCCACTTATGAGCTAAATTTGATTTGATTTGAGCCTCATTTCCACCAGAGCCTCAACGTGAGTCATAATAGACTCCCTCGTAGGGCGCGACCGTCGTTGATTCAGGTAAGTTCGCAATCCCTCGCGTGCGAAAACACTAGTGTCATCTTTAGATGAAGTCCGTACATATTTCAATTGTGGCATATTCGCGTACTAGCGCGTACAAGAGAGTAAAGAGTTAACGCGTATCTTCGTAAAATGTGTTATTTCTGTGCGTAATGGGGTGGAGAGACCACCTCACTTGCACAGGTGTTTGGGAATTCGACAGCTTCGTGTAGTCCGGTGTTTTCTCCGAAAGCGATAAGCTTTTCACAATATGTTGGGTCCGTGAGTAGGCTTTTTAGGTTGCACGGGGGATTCATGAACGCTCGTCGGGCTGCCGCGAGTGCGATGCAATCCATCAGTAAGTGTTTCACGCTGCTAGTCCCTTGGTTTTGGAGCGATCACGTATTGACAGTAAGTACAGTTAATGCCTTTGGGTCATGACATCAGTGAGATTCAGCTAGTTCTTGAGGTACCCTTCCTGACCAGTCTAGCAATCACTCTGCCTCCTAAGTGTCTCGTGAAAGGTAACATCAGTTCTAAGGTTGGGGTGGATGGATGTTTATTCATTTTATTGATTATTGACACTTAATTTTAGTATTTTATTCTTATTTCTTGGGCTCAATTCTTCATCTGAGTTATTTTTTCATGGTAATCAATTTTGGATTAGTTGTGTAGTTATGTAACGTAGGACGCTCGCAGGGGCCCTAGGTGGACTATGCGATGCGTTAGTTAGTCTAGTTCAAACTACGGTGGGAGAATTTGCGCTCTCCCGGGCGCCTTATAAATGTCAGAGCACAGCTAGGCGTTTTGATGGCTAAATGTTTAAATAATATTGATGTTGATCTTAGAGAGTGAAAGTCTTGAATAGCACTGTGCGTGGAAGGGACGAGGCGAGTCAGGTAGTTTGAGGAGAGTGAAGACGAGTCGACGAGTTGAGACGAACCGAGTCTGGTTGAGACTAGGTGACTCGGGAAGGGGGGGTACTCGTAGGACCCGCGGGAGTCGGGGGACCCTGCGGTTTCGGGAACTCGGGGGACTTGGAAAGCCAAGAGGATCTAGTGGTACAGACTTGGACCCTTCCGGGGTCCTTTAGGGCACCCTTGAGATCCATTGGGATCCCCCTTAGAAATTTTGGGACCCGCTTGAAGCCCCTCTAAACTCTGAACCAATGCTTCCCTCCCCTTACGCTGTAAAACCCATGCACACGAAAATGTATATATGTGAAATGCTTGAGTAGAACCATTAGCTATTACAATCCACGGATTACTGGCGCAGAGGGCATGGGTTGCGTCGAGTTTGGTCGAGGTGAGTCGAGATCAGTCGTTTGATTTGATCCTCAGTTCCACCAGAGCCCCAACGCGAGTCATAATAGGCTCCCCGTAGGACTCGATGATCATAGATTCCATTAGGCTCGCACGCCTCAGTGTGAGAAAAAAAAACTCTTTTAAAGTTGAAGAAATTTGAAATTTTTTGCTATGTCAGACGCACGCTGGTGCGCATAAGAAAAACGCTTAGACGAAACGGGCTTCCGCTTCCAATCATTTAGAACTTCAAGAGTAATATGTACGCACGCTAGTGCATACAGGTATCATTGTTGAGACTGGTACAAGGTTTACGGCTACACGGACAAGGTCAGCTCAAACAGCAACGCAACAAAATGTTTACAGCTAAGCGGTCTAGTTAAGTAGAGGTACAATTTAGTTACTCAAGTATGATAAAGACTCAGACGAAATGAATCCCCACCTCCAACCACTCAGAACTCCATGAGTATTATGCACGTGCGCCAGTGCGCACAGATAGGATTGTCAAAGTTGGTACAAGGTCTATAGCTTCACGGATTAGATCAACTCCAATCACAACGCGTCACAGGGCTCATAGCTACGCAGCCCAGTTCAACCCCAGAAACTACATATGGTCCGTGCACGCGCGAGCGAGTACAGACTGAAGAAAAAACACATTCACAAAATCACAAACAGAAACTCCCTCACAAATTCACCAGCATTATATATTATACACGACTAAATTGTGGATCGTTAAGGAAGTAGGGGCAGGTTCGTCACGGGCAGAAAAACTGCTCGGATTATTGATTTTGCACTCATTGTTCAAGGGGATAGGGTATAGGGGGTAGAAGTCCAATGGGTCCCAATAGAGCCTGACGAATCCCGGAGGGTAATCAAAGTCCCCCGAGTCTTCCCGAGCTCCCTGGGTCTCTCGAGACCCCTCGTCTTAGCTCATCTCGACTTGTCTTGAATCATTTTGGCCAGTCTCGGCTCGTTGCGATCAACTCGATTCGCCTCAACATGTTTCGACTGATTTCGACGCACCTCGACCAGCCTCGACGCGACCCTTGCCTTCGGCGCCAGTAATCCGCTGACTGCAATGGTCAACTGTTCTACTCAAGCATTTCACATATATACATTTTTCTGTGTAAGGGTTTTACAGCGTGGGGAGGGGGAGCCAGGGGTGCCAGAGTTCAGAGGGGCCTCAAACGGGTCCCAAAGTTTCTCAAGGGGGTCCCCAAAGGCCCCGGAAGGGTCCAATTGGGTCCCCCAAACTCCTCCTGGCCTTCCAAGTCCCCCGAGTTCCTGAAACACCTGGGTTCCCAGAGTCCCGCGGGTCCCACGAGTACCCCCCATTCCCGGGTCACCTGGTCTCAACCAGCCTCAGTTTGTCTCGACTCGTCGCCTCGCCAGTCGACTAGTCTCCACTCGCCTCAAACTGCCTCGACTTGCCTCGTCCCCTCCACGCACAGTGCCATTCAAGACTCCCTCTCTAAGATCAACATCAGCATTATTTCACCATTTAACCATTAAAACGCCAAGCTGTGATCGGACATTTATAAGGCGCCCTGGAGAGCTCAAATTCTCCCATCGTAGGTTGGACCAGACTAACTAACACACCGCAAGTCCACCTAGGGCCCCTACGGGCGTCTAACGTTACATGATCACATAACTAATCCAAAATTGATCACCATTAAAAAATGGCACAGATATATAATACAGCCCCGAAATAAGAAATAATAAATTACTGAAATAAAGTGTTAATGATCTATAAAATGAATAATCATCCATCCACCCCAAGAGATCAGTCAAAACCTGTTAGGACGAGTCGAGTTGGTCGCGACGAGCCGAAACTGGCCGAAATGATTTGAGACGAGCCGCGAAGAGCTGAGACGAGGGGACCCGCGGAGCTCGGGCCCGGGGATTTGGGTTACCCGCCGGTATTCGTCGGGCTCTTTTGGGAACAGGGACGCCTCTGCCACCCCACTTTCAGCCTAAAATGTTTGAGTAAAGTTTTGTTATTACAGTCCACATGATCAATAGCGCAGAGGGGGAGAGCCGCGTCGAGGCTGGTCGAGGTGCGTCGAGATCAGTCGGAACATGTTGAGGCGAGTAGAGTTGGTCGCGACGAGCAGAGACTGGCCGAAATGACTCGAGACAAGCAGAGATTAGCTAAGACGAGGAGTCTCGAGGGACCCGGAGAGCTCGGGAAGACCTGGGGACTTTGGTTATCCTCCGGGATTCGTCGGGCTCTATTGTGACCCAAAACCACTGCCCCATCACCCTATCCATTTAATTTATTTATTTGCTTCCATGTTCCACCGGAGTCTCAACGCGAAGTTAATGCAGACTCCCCCGTAGGGCGGTCCTATCCATTTAAACAACGAGTGTGAAATCAATACTGAGAGCAGTTTTCCTGCCCGTGATGAGCCTGCCCTTACTTTCTTCGAGATCCACAATTTTGTCTTGCATAATATATGATACTAGTGAATTTGTGAGGGAGTTTCCGTTTGTGATATTGTGAATGGGTGTTTTTATTCAGTCTTTGCTCGCTCGCACGTTCACGGACCTTGTGTATTTTGTGGGCTTTGACCTGTACTGCGTAGCTGTGAAGCCTGTGACACGTTGTGGTTGGAGTTTATCTAATCCGTGAAGGCGTAGATCTATTTCCAATTTCGACGATACTATTTGTGCGCACTGGCGCGCGTGCATATTACTCCTGGAGTTATGAGTGGTTAGAGGCTGGCATTAGTTTCGTCTGAGTCTTTATATTACCTGAATAACTAAATTGTACCCCTACTTAACCAGACTGTGTAGATGTAATCATTGTGTTACGTTGCTGGCGGAGCTGACTTGGTCCGTGTAGCCGTAAACCTACTTCTAAATGATAGGAAGCGGAGGTCCGTTTCGTCGAAGCGTTTTACAAATGCGCACCGGCGTACGTCAGACATAGCTAAAACTTCCAATTTGTTCCAAATTTAAAAGCGTACGAGAGTAGTTCAAACAGATTCAAAATAAGTTCAACACAGATACAGAGTAGATCTAACACAGATACAAAGTAGGCTCAACGTAGATACAGAGTAGGTTTGACTCAGTGTTACCGAGAAGGTTCAACACAGATACTGAGTAGGTCTCTGCGCTAACATTTTTTTCCTCTCAAGCATTTTGGGGTTGGAATGGGGTGGCAGGTGTGTCTGGTCCCAAAAGAGCCCGACGAATCCAGGAAGGTCCCACAAGTCCCCCAGGTCCCCCGAGCTCCCCGGGTCCCAACGTGCTTCAATGTTCCACCGGAGTCCCAACGCGAAGTTGATGCAGATTCCCCCGTAGGGCGGTCGAAGAGTTGTGAATTAGGTGACGCTTAGACTGAGAGTAGGTTAAATTTAAATTCGGGGCAGTTTAAACGCAGTCACAGCGGGTTTAAACGCAGTTGGAGTTACAGTAACAGAGTAACAGAGTAACAAAGTATCACATAACAAAGTAACAAAGTAAATTTCACATAGGCACCAAGCAAATTTGGTGCGGCTATAAAGAAAACCTGATATGTAAATTAAATTTAACAATTTTAAAGGAGTAACTAGCGCGGGCACAGAGTAGGCCTAGTAAATACAAATCGTACTAAATAACGGATATCTAGCGAGTTTGACACAAAAAAATATGAAGAGCAGGTTGATTGCGGTCTCGTGTAGCGGAGTGGTAGCGGCTTCCTCCATTCTCCGTCGGAGCTCCAGCGTGTAGTCAGTGAGGGCTTCTTCACTTGGCACGACGGTCCGGTGATTCTGCACAGCTTAGTGCACGAAGTCGAAGTAAAAATTTTCAATTAGTGCGCAGGGAGGACAGAGAGTTCGGGATCGGAGATGATTCAGATCTCGCTACCTTTACACTACCTCATAGAGGCCTGTGTGTTTTCCAAAAGCGATCAGTTTTTTCCGGTGTTCCGTTTATGTGAGCAGGCGTTGTAGGTTGCACGGGGGGCTCAAGAAGGCTCGTCGGGCTGCTGCGAGTGCATCGTAATCTACTAGCAAGTGCTTCACGCTTACTGCCGTTTGGTGGCAACAGGGGCATGGTGGTGCGTTCGGTTCCATGTCTGCGTCCATTAGGTGGTTGTGAGTTATCCACGTGTGTCCCGTGCATAGGCGGTTGATGAACACTAGGTCTCTCCTATTAGAAAACCTGGTGTCCCACTCTCCCACGGATGGTTCAACTGCAAGCATTTTTTGTCCACTTTGTTGCAAAGAGTCGTTCCATCGTGTTGCTATGCGTGAGTTGATGACTGGGAACCAGTCTCGGTAATGTATCGAGATGAATTGCTCCTGCTGGGTAGACATCCGTTTAGCGAGGAAATCTGCGCGTTCGTTTCCACTTATTCCTGCGTGTCCAGGGATCCAGCAGAACTCGACCGCCTGGCTCGCCTCGGACATTGTGAATAGATTGTGTTGCATTTCTCTAAGGGTAGGGTGATCAAAGTGCAGAGTTTTCAGCTGGGTGAGAACGCTTAGACTATCCAAAAATATAACAGTTTTAGGGTGGCGTTCGCGTTTTGCAATGGAGATGGCCAGTTCGAGTGCGTGTAGCTCTGCAGAAAATATAGAGGCCTCATGGGGTAGGGTGGCCGAACGAGAGGTCCCCTCGCCTATGGCGGCAGCTCCCACTCCGTCCGGTGTTTTCGAGCCGTCAGTGTATATATGGCGGTGCTCAGAGTACTGTTCATCGAGTAGTCGTAAGAACTCTCGGCGGTATGTGTTGGTTGG
>SDVV010031673.1:0-11520 GCA_016164225.1 Gammarus roeselii
CCCCCCCTGTAAACCCCCAACGCCCTCAACAGCCGCACCAGGAGCGGCGATGATACACTGCTTTGCTGGCATTCCCGCGAGTGTTGCTTTACCTGGCGTGTGGTTAGAATGCGAGGAGAATGCGTTGCTCTCACGCCCCTTCTCAAAACAGCGGGCAGAGGGCAGTCTGCTGCACTACCTTAGTGTCTACCCTCGCTCGAGTGACTGCCAGCATTTAGATCACCACTGATACTCCGTAACACTGCGGCCTGACGCCTATAAACCCTTTCTGTTCATGAGACACGGCACGAGGGTGAGGAAGGCTTGTTGTTGGTCTGCTGCTGCGGATTAGATTGTCCGATTAGGCTGAAATAATCCATCGAGTCACTTCTTGGTTGGGTAGAACTTTTAGTTTTGGAGAGGGTAATCCGTTTGTATTTAAGGTGGCATCATTTTCTGTGTGATCACAGATTCAGAATAGCGCACCTTTCTTGACCGATCAGTTTGTATGGGCCGTTCAGTTTGTATGGTTGCCACGGGCACTTTCTAACCTTATTTCTAATGGCAATTCCTCAATTACGCCATGAAAACATCTTAGCTTGCTTTCCATCTTTTTTTGTTTGTTTGAGCTTGAATTTGAAGAGACTTTTAATAATACTTGAAGATTTTGAGAGGTCAAATTAAATAAAACATTTATTTTGGTACCTTACAATATATTATCTGTTCATTGCTATTGGAAGATTAGTTTATTCTTCTGATAACGTCCTGAAGATTTCATGCAAGTTTACTATTGTGGCGCACTTGATGGCAATGTGGTATTGCCACGTTTCCATCTCTATCGAGCTCTAAATTAACCCTCAGTTGCTGCTATTTACGTGTCAACTCTATTCCACCTCTTTGTGAAACATAAGACGTGGTGCAGACTTCGCAAGCATAACTTTTGTTTAAGCCAGGTAGTGTGTGCTTTTTTGCCCCCATAATATTTCCTAGCTTCCAGCTTTCTTTTTAATGGAATCCTTTTGTGTGATGCTTGGGAAGTGCCCTCCCTCTTTCATCGCCCTAAGCTCAACCCCCCTCCTTAGGTCCCCTACCACCCTGAGGCCATTAGCACTGGTCCGCCAGCTTCCCCCTCGAGTCCTAGTTTGCGGGCTTCCTTTCTAGGCCAGGACCACTGACTTTTGGGTCTGTACCCACTGGCTCCTTGCCGGGGTCGGGTCCACCAGTTTTCGGGTCTGCGCCCACTATCTTTGAAGTCGTGGGCACACCGGCATCCTTTTCGAATCCGGGTGTCGGCATCCGTCTCTAAGATTCACCGTTCAGGACTCACTATCCGGTTCAGGATCCATCAGCTCACCTTTCGGGTCAGGGTCCGCCGGTATCCCTTTCGGGTCAGGGTCCGCCGGTATCCCTTTCGGTTCAGGGTCCGCCGGTTTCCCTTTCGGGTCAGGGTCCGCCGGTTTCCCTTTCGGTTCAGGGTCCGCCGGTTTCCCTTTCGGTTCAGGGTCCGCCGGTTTCCCTTTCGGGTCAGGGTCCGCCGGTTTCCCTTCAGGGTCCGCCGGTTTCCCTTTCGGGTCAGGGTCCGCCGGTTTCACTTTCGGGTCAGGGTCCGCCGGTTTCCCTTTCGGGTCAGGGTTTGCCGGTTTCCCTTTCGGGTCAGGGTTTGCCGGTTTCCCTTCCAGGTTCGAGTCCGCGGACCCCTTCCGTGTCCAGGTTTGCCTCGCAGTCTGCGCCACCGTCAAGTCCACCGACCGTACCGCTATTTTCCACGGCTTCCTTCGCTTGGAAACTTTTAATGCAAATGTTCAGTCCTGGCGCTGCTGGCCGAGACAATTAGCCTAAACGCGTCTAATTGGCTGATAGTATAATTTGAGCGTGCGTGCTGAGCCAGTTGCCGCTATGTATGCTGGCTGTTGCCTTCATTTTGGTGTGCTCCTAGCGGTTCCAGACTAAATATTGGATAGGTCCCGGAAGTGTGAGCGGCTCCATTTGGGTCTGCTGTGAGCAGCAGCCAACTACACATTGGAACGCTCACTGGAATGAGCAATTTCCTTTTGGTCTGCTGTAGGCGGGTCCGAAGTTCACATATGATGGCTTACTGCAGTTTCCAGTGAAGGATGTGTTATATACATATGTATGCATGCATATATGTGTGTGTGTGTGCTTATCATACACACATACGCTACAGTCAATGCTTTTGCTTGGACCCCGTAATCTTTTCCAAAGGTTGTTGGGATATTTTCGTCCCCGCCGCCGATGGATCCACTGATTTCGACTACGAGCAGTTTTTGGGCATTACTCTGAACTCATCAACCGTAGCCTGGCCCCGCCTAACATGGGTGTGCGGGCTTCAGGCTGTATTTGGGCTTCGTTACATTTCCTCCCAATCAGTAGTTTGGGAAATAAGAATTGAAAAATGTTACCAATCAATTACGTGTTGACATTCTGTTCTTTATATCCTGTTGTAGGTTCAGTTCTTATTTTAGCACGATGTCATCGCTACCGTACGTTGTAATCAGGCATGCCTTTATTTTTGATCAGTCCCACATGTTGTTGCGCGAAATGTGTCAAGGAGCCATTAATCAGTAGCCCTCAATTTGTGTCGCTTCAAGCGAGTGAACAGTCTTCATCAATTCGTTCATTGCAATGCTATTTAATGTGGTCGTTGATGGACAAATGTTCTGAAACTTCTGATGTTTGATGGCCATTTTTAATTAACTGCCATGCATGAAACTGTTCAACCTTGAGGTAGCTACACTTCAACTGAAATGTTGTCCTCTATCCTCCCTCAATTGGTTCTGTACTGTCCAGCCTTTGATCAACCCCAGTTCATCTTTCGTCGCCTTGCGGTGAATCGTAGGTCATGTGACAGCACAGCTGTCAGCTTCCAGTTTTTTTTTGCTGAATTTGTCCTTAATTAAGAATTTATCTTTCAATTGAACTATAGTCGTATTTATTTCTACAGCAGCAGGTTGACCAATGTCATGTTTTGGAGTGGTTCCAGTGAACGACTCGCCTATTTATTCTATTTAACCAAGGTTGTTCAACGTGTCTGTGAGTGATGTTGTTCGACTCTAAGCGCTCTCTGATTTAGTTAACATCATCTGGTGCATTGCATCATGTACTTTTATGCAGGTGTTTCCTATCAGGCATGTCCAGCATCCACCTATATTTTTTACTATGCTTTCCTTCTTTTCAGTATCAGAATTTTGTCCATCATCCACCCATGTTTTTACTATGATTTCATTCTTTTCACTGTCGGAATTGTGTCAATCATCCACCCATGTTTTTACTATGATTTCATTCTTTTCATTGTCGGAATTTTGTCCATCATCCACCCATGTTTTTACTATGATTTCATTCTTTTCACTGTCGGAATTGTGTCCATCGTCCACCCATATTTTTTACTGTTCCATACCTGTCGCTTACATAATTGTATCTTTATCAATGTAGTAACCAATGTTAGCTTCTTCAGACCCTGGCGTTTTGTGTAGAGCGAGCTATGGTTATGCTCAAGTCCTTTTATTCTCTTTCCCTTAGCATAGTCCCTTGTTATACTTTTTTTGCCACGGCACTCCACCGTTTTTTTTTCTTTTGTGCAGGCCTACGTAGGTTTCCATAGAGAAAATGTGAGTACTCCCTGAGGCTGGCTGGCGGGCGAACGAACATGGGTGTTCGTGTATACCTCTCTGGCTAGGAGAACATTATCTTCTCCGGGACATGCTGAAACGCACAATGGCTGAAACAACCATTAAATGCTTTGTACAGTATGGTGTATAAGTCAAACACCGTTTGCGGCCTGTTTGCTGATGAGGATCTGTAGAGAGATTGAACTTTTACCAATGTAGAGTCAAGTTATCTAATTTTTTGATGTTCAATACAAATCATTAACGTATTTGACCGGGATGTTGATGAATTGATAAATTCGCTGACGTATTCGACTTCTGCCTGTGATGCACGCATCGCGTGCATCAATCTAGGCAGTACGCAAAATATTCTTGTTGAAGCAATATCCCTCGACGGTAAGCAAGTTATTGCATTGGGCCTAGTTTTTATTCAAGTCTCTTCCAACGTGATACATCAGTCTTGAGTTGAAACCCATTATATACTAGTCATCGAAAGATGAGCTGTCGTTGATATGCGCTGTAGGTGTACATGATACCTATTAGAATGAGGATAGCTTAAGGCAAGTATAACATGCATGGAATAGTGGCCGATCTTGTGTTCGAGATGACCTCGAGTATTTAAATGTCTTTCTGTACTCGGGTGTCCTTTATTCTATGCTTCCTGCTATGCTGTATGCTCTTCCGTAGACGGTGACGACCGGCTGCATGGTTGCAATGATAGTTTGAGTGAACCTCTTGACACGAATTGCTCCAAAGGTTGTGTTGAAAGTTTGGCTTATGTCATCTCTAGGAGAGAATTTTGCGAACAAGAATTTGTTTGATGGAGTGTTCGCTGACGTTGTGTGGCTTGGCAGCGATGTTGGCTCGCTGCTATAAATGAGGTATGTCACCGTTGTGTCTCATGCTTCGGCTAACAATGGATAGCGGGTATTGACTAAAAACTAGGATTTTGCCTTCACCTGAAAAAATTAGTTATGAGCTTCTCATTAACGGTAACCAGTACTAAAAGTCCAGTGTGGAGTGTTTCTGTTGTTGCAAGTGCGTTTGTGTTCCCTACACATTTTGTTTTGAACACGAAAGTCCTGGTTCATACATCGCTATGAAAGTTCTTCCAGTGACACTGACGAGCTTCTGAAGTGGATTTGGAAGTTGGGGAGAATCTCTCCGGACAAGTTGCTCCCACTGATGTTATGTATCACTTCACTTGCTTTAAGAGGCGTGAAGCATGCACTTTTTCAACACACATGCATCGGAACTTCAGGAGTTTCTGCTCTAAATTTCCGACTACACGTCTCGAATACGGCCCTCATTCAAGAGTGTTGTGGAGTTCGCTCCAACCCGTGGAGCGACCGGGGGTACACACTTTCCAGCCTGTGTTGTAATGATCATACCATCGGACACACTCATGCTGGAAATGGAATGTTATCTCAAAACTCGTGAATATGAAGTGATTCATTAACGAGAACCTCTAGTTATAATGTAAACACCGTTTTAATACTGGCCATGTTCAAGCATCCCTGACTCCTCGGTTTGGTGGATACTGAACGCCGGAAATATTTTGTTACCCAGTGATGGCCCATGGTGTTTGCCCCTTTTTCGCCTTGAAAATGTCCGACCCCATGTTTAGGTGTTTCCTTTTTCCTCCAACGCAACTTTTCTTTCGCGATATGACCGTATATATTATATTTTAACTGTTCTCGGACCGGAGGTCCCGCCTTACTTCATGCTTTAGATACCAGTTTCACACCTTTTGTTTGTTCTGTCCAATGTAGAGACTTTAATATAATTCTGACTGATTGAAGGCTCCTTATTCAACGCACTCGTCTGCTTCATCAGATGTTTTTTCTTTTTTTTCAGTTAGATGCCTTCAACTTTGTCACTATATCACGAAAATCAATCAACGGGATTCTCAACTGTTAACAATCAACGTATCTCTCAACTGTTGATTGATCAACTTAGAAATTAAACGTTTGTTGGTCATCTTTGCATGTGCCTACCATTTTTGCGGTGTGTTCGTTGGTTTTGTCTGAGCGATACTGTTTGAAGTTTCGCTTCGTATCATGCTGAATGGTTCACATTTTGGCTTTCGGACGTCTCGACGCGTGCCGATGTGTATGACATGCAGCTTCACTCGATGGTGATGAGAGAGGTTGTTCCTTTACCCGTAACTTTCCCGTTGGTGTGATGCTAGCCCGGTCAACATCTCTTGTGCCTCACGATAAGCTGATGACACGTCAATACCGGCTACATTTCTTGAAGTGGGATGGCATTAACCACCCCCAGCAGCAGCAACGGTGTTTTGTTGCCGCTGCTCGCGTGTGACCCTCCGCCTGCTGCCAATTGTAGCCTCAGCGCTAATGCCAGTGTTTTTGTTCTCGCCTCCTGGCCTTTTGAAATCTATTACATTCAAATCATTTTTATTGTTTTTTATTTTGGTGATCGTTATTAATGTTCATGCTGCGTTTTTATAGTTCTTTCTGTTTTTGATTTGTGATTAGTAATCTTTTTGTCTATTCTGTTTATTCTCTGCTTTCATTTGGTTCTCTTTCACTGCGGTGTAGGTGATGGAATGTTTGCCTCCCACGTGAAGAACGTGGGTTCGACTTAGATTGACACCATCATTGGTCTCCCTTCAAAAAAAAAGCACCAGCATGAGAGGTCGCAGCCATAAGCACCGTCCCGAGTAATTGCTTGCCATCCAAGTCCTCGCGAGAAGTATCTAAGGACGTATAACTATTCCTTATTGATGGCATGGAACTTGATACACCAAGTTGCTGTATTACTGGTTTGCCTTCTCCTGTCGTGGCTGCCGTGATCCACCGTCCCAACTCAGTCGAGCGGATACGATTGGCCTTGCATTGGCAGTCCCGCCGTTTTTCAAAGTGTTTATGTTCTTATATTTGCCTCATTATGGTTTAAACTGTTCCAGATTGTTGGGATCGGGATTGGAATGAAATTTTTGGTATCTGATGCTCTGGAGAATAACATCGAAAGTTTTGGTTGATATTAATTTTTTTATGGTCCTTTTCTCGTCTATAGCTCCTTAGTTAGCTTTATAGTGTCGTCATTGTGGAATGACTATTTTATATCGATGATATTTGCTACCTCTAGGTGTTGCTTGCTTTTTTTGGCGTCCTATTTGGTCTAGTTGTCCTTTATCTCTACAGGTTGTCAGCCGTGACGATATTCCTATGTGAGCTACTGTCTCTCTGGTGTGTTTTCTATACTACATATCTTTTGGAGCCTCATCTCTCCGAATAATTCAGATAACTACGTTTATGACAGTCTCGTGATCACACTTGCCAATACTGGAAGCCTCGGGAGGAGGGGGGAGGCTGTCAAAGTCTGTCCTGGTACCCTCAAGGAGGACCGGCCCTCGGGGACATCCAAGGCCCCGATAGCATACGCGTGTCCGTGGCGGCTCACTTACCCCCTCCCGCTTCCCCACCCACACAGTGCCTAATTGGCAGACTGGGGCCGCGTATTGATCATCCTTTGCAATATGCGCCGCCTCCCCCCTCCCCTGCCCAATCTTCTAATAGGATTTAGATCCTGTCTTTCTCTGTAATGAATTCGCGAGAAGCGCGTTACTGCTTCACTGCCTTCGACTGCTCATGATGGTACTGGAGCTGTGTGTTAAAGAAGCTGGCGGGCCTATGTGTTGAAGGAGCTTGTGGCCGTGTGTGTTGAAGGAGCAGGTAGCCCTGAGTGTTGAAGTGATAGGTGGCCCTGTGTGTTGAAAGCGTAGTAGTTGCTGGGTATTGAAGGATTAGAGGGCAATGTGTATTGAAGGATCAGCGGGACCTGTGTATTGAAGGATCAGCGGGACCTGTGTGTTGAAGGATCAGCGGGACCTGTGTGTTGAAGGATCAGCGGGACCTGTGTGTTGAAGGATCAGCGGGACCTGTGTGTTGAAGGATCAGCGGGACCTGTGTGTTGAAGGATCAGCGGGCCCTGTGTGTTGAAGGATCAAAGGGCCCTGTGTGTTAAAGGATCCGGTGGTCTTGTGTTGAAGGAGCAGCGACACTGAATGTAAAATGAGTAGGTAGTCCTGTGTGTAAAACGAGTAGATGGCCTGTGTGCTGAAATAGCAGGTGACACATGTGTTGAATTGCCTAGTTCTGTGCATGTTGTATAATTTAGTGTCTACCCTCCCTCGTGAATTATCCTGCCAACATGGGCGCTCTGTCTCTGGGAGCAATAAACAAATGATGTATCTGCGTTCGAGATGCAACTTCACTCTAGACGATGCCAGCTTTCTCACCTCTCTGAAGCTAACTAACGACGTTGTGAATGCACCTGCAGCAAAAGCTGAAGCATCGTCCGGTCTTAACTGACGCGTGCCGCCGCTTGTATTGTCCTGTAGCAGGTGTTCATTATCCTGGAGAGTGACCTTCGAGAGCAGCATCACTTTCATCCACTTGTGTTGATTCTTGGCGCTGAACAATTTTGCTGTTGGCATGACATGCTACCATTAGATACCTGTTAGTAGCGTCCTGAAGCGTTTGAAGCCCCCTTTTGAATTGCTTTGGTCTGAAAGCCTTTCTCTTATGTGTTCCATAAACAGTCTCATTGATCACCACTTTCTTTGTCCACATCACTTACAACATCTCTTCTGCCCAACATCACTCAGCTTCCTCTTCTGTATTTCCCCTTACCCGCAATCTTGTCCTACTCACAAGTCTCTGCTCACCTTCATTCTCACCATCCCCTCCTCTGCCCGCCCTACCCCCTGCATTGCCTCCCTCACTCACCCTCTGCTTCTCCTCCCCAGGTGAGTGGTGATCGTGACAGCAGTGATCGGTCCGCGTGGTCCGGCGGCAGGAAGCGTCTTGCCTACAGTGAGGTGTGTACACTAACATCATCATCCTCTTCCTATTACTCTACATCGCACTATACCTACAGTTGACAGAGATCTCCAACAGGATACAGACTAACCCTCCTCTTTTGTTACATCACTTCTCATCTAAGCTCTTCCCACCTAGACTCTTACCAGTGAAAGATTAAGGGTGGTATGTCTTCGTCGGTCCAAAACTGGATCGTCCGCCGACTCGTATTCATCTCTAATAGCCTCCCAGCGTTAGCTAGGGAAACATCGTTTTACACAGCGCTTTTATTTTTTCAGCAGAATGTCAACCGCCCCTTCTGAATTTCCCCTCGCTCGAAAGTGTTCCAGACGCTGATGCCAGAAGAAAGTGTTTGTTCCGTCTGACGGTTGTTTGCCCGTCTGTTAAATGTAGCGTTCAAAGTTACGAAGTCATAATTTGAGCGCTCTTGTGGACTACTGCAACCCCTTTGATCGCTATTTCGAATTCGAAAAATGTTGGAATGCGGTTTTTCCAAAGTTACCGTGACACAATACATGATTTGGAAACTCTGATCTTGTATCACAATATAACATTTCTTTTTACATTTGGATCTTGTTCTGCTCTCCCTCATTTTTTCTGCAGTTGAAGTTATCGTTACTCACAATACACAATTTGAAAGCTTGTGTGAAGTACTACGGTAAATGAAGTTTATGGAAGTCCGATGCATTAAAAAAAATGTACATGTATATTTTTATGATTTTCTTTTTACTCGTCCCTCATTCACTTTCGTAGCAATCATCGCTGCAAATACGTTGTTCGAAACTGTTTTCAAAATTTTAGTAGACTATTTGTAGAGGACGACTTTATGAAATCTAGGAATAATAAATACATATGCCACCCTGTCAGGGTAAGATAATTGACGTGCGTCAATCGCATTGATATGGATTGTTGTACGGTCGAGTGTCAACGTTATACAACTTGAGATGTTGGTACGTCCACAGGGGGCAGATCTCGCCCACCCTTGTGTCAGCGGCTGCAATGGCCGTCAGCATAACACTACTTGCAAGCGCAAGCGTTTTCAAACTCGACATCGGACCCCTTTTTATTTTGTAGGAACGATTGTAGATTACTCACATTTGCTGCTATACATTATGCGAGTTTTTTATTTTTACATGATTTAAAATGATTGTTCGTAAACTGTCCCCAAACGGTGCATTTTTTTTCACGTCGCAGATTAGTCAATGTGAATCTTCCGTGATGATTTTTTACTCAGTCGCCTACATCGTGATGTTCTGAGAGTGCCTATTATAAAGGCAACAAAAATTTTACCTTCTTTTTGAGAGACGTAGTATGTGTTGCACCAGAATGAACAATTTTGTTCTATTGTGAGTCCTACTAGATTTAATTACGCAGTCGCCAAAAAGGGAACATCAAAGGCTCGTAACGAACATACCTTATGTAATCTTCCATGAGATCCCAAAGCTCCAACAACCAAAAATACCTGTGTGTGACACCTCCATGGAGTACTTTTTGTTGGTTCAATGTAGCATTTTGAAAACATTCCCTTCTGACACGTTGATTGGTGTACCTACCGTACCTACAACCAGCTACATTTGCTGTACTGAAGCGAAAGATTATTCTTTAATCCCTAAAAAACAACCATCTCATTCTGGATACGGAATATGCCATACAAATAAGACGTATTCCATGGAATAATGTTTAATTTTATGAGTGAAGTCGTCAAAATAGCTACCTTCTCTGCCAAAACATTATATAATTATAATTTTGTCGCTCTGTACTTATTGAACCACTAATGTTGATGCGGCGAATTTATGTTGGAACGTTGATATCTTGACGTCACTGCCTAAGGATATTTTTTCTTGAAATTATTTCGTTTCCAAGTGGGCTAAGTTGTGTGGGTGTGAGATGCGCCCTGCCGTCGGCCACCCCCCTTTCTGGGAGATGCGGCCTAGTGTCTGTATCTGTGGTTTTCGGAAATTTTGTGCTTTCCTACATGACACATCTGAACGAATATTCTTTCGCAACGTACCCACAGCTGTATACAAGGTGATCGTATACAATGTGATCACATTCACCTAGATTTTCCATATCGACAGTCATCTCCATGTACCATACGTTTCCTATTTCTCCCAATATTTTTATGCGAGACTACAACATCATATCAACATTATTTTCAAGCTCGTTGAATTTCAACCTTTTTAACTGTCACTGTCCATTTATTATGGTTTAATCAACATTATTTCTTAGTACAAGACAGTATTGCGATGTCTGAGAGTGAATCTTGTGTATGAAAGAAGAAATATCACTCCGTGTATGCCTTCAATGATCAGTTTTATCTGTCAAGCCACGTATCAACATGTGTTCAACAGTGGCAGCTCTTGTGATGCCCCCAATATCAATAGCCTACTTGTGGCTGCCCAGTTCGCGCAACCCTTCATGAATCCTTCCCAACAGGAGTTTCGCAACCGTGAACGAGCTGCTGCATGTCAACTAAAGGCCTTTTGTGTACTGCTGGAAAAGACCATGAACTGCTTTACTCTGGTTACATTTCCATTCGTTGGCTGGTTCTTCTCTAACGCATTTACCTTTTCGTTTCTTATGAGACTATTTTTTTTGTGTAAGATTTGCGTAATGCTCATCGATGACGAACGCAAGGAGCTCGAAACGAAATCTACTTCTGGGCTGCAACGACAACCAGTGAAACGATAGCGTGCGATTATTTATCACCAAATCCTTGGAAAAATTATTTGTCTTCGTTGGAACTGTTTGGCACTTGAGACACGAGCGACGTTGATAACGATAAGAAGATGCAGACACTTGAGAGCGACGTTGACAACGATGAGAAGATGCAGACACTTGAGAGCGACGGTGATAACGATGAGAAGTTGCAGACTCTTGAGAGCGACGTTGATGACAATGAGAAGATGCAGACATTTGAGAGCGACGTTGATAACGATGAGAAGATGCAGACACTTGAGAGCGACGTTGATAACGATGAGAAGATGCAGACACTTGAGAGCGACGGTGAAATCCATGAGAAGATACTGACACTTGAGAGCGACGTTGATAACGATGAGAAGATGCAGACA